>JANHFF010000461.1:2500-117500 GCA_024542945.1 allo-octoploid hybrid of Carassius auratus x Cyprinus carpio
AGACATACATAAATGCATTCATACAGACAGACAGACATACATACATGCATTCATACAGACAGACAGACATACATACATACATGCATACATACATGCATTCATACAGACAGACAGACATACATACATACATGCATACATACATGCATGCATTCATACAGACAGACAAGACAGACATACATATATACATGCATTCATACAGACAGACAGACAGACAGACAGACAGACAGACATACATACATGCATACATGCATTCATACATACATACATGCAATCATACAGACAGACAGACAGACAGACATACATACATACATGCATGCATTCATACAGACAGACAGACAGACAGACAGACAGACAGAGATACATACATACATGCATTCATACATACATACATACATGCAATCATACAGACAGACAGACATACATAAATAAATGCATACATGCATTCATACAGACAGACAGACAGACATACATACATGCATACATGCATTCATACAGACAGACAGACATACATGCATACATACATACATACAGACAGACAGACATACATGCATTCATACAGACAGACAGACATACATACATGCATACATGCATTCATACATACATGCAATCATACAGACAGACATACATACATACATACATGCATTCATACAGACAGACAGACAGACAGAGAGACATACATACATACATGCATTCATACAGACAGACAGACAGACAGACATACATACATACATACATACATACATGCAATCATACAGACAGACAGACATACATAAATAAATGCATACATGCATTCATACAGACAGACAGACAGACATACATACATACATGCATACATGCATTCATACAGACAGACAGACATACATGCATACATACATGCATTCATACAGACAGACAGACAGACATACATGCATTCATACAGACAGACAGACATACATACATGCAATCATACAGACAGACAGACAGACAGACATACATACATACATGCATTCATACAGACAGACAGACAGACAGACAGACAGAGAGACATACATACATACATGCATTCATACAGACAGACAGACAGACAGACAGACAGACATACATACATACATACATGCAATCATACAGACAGACAGACAGATAGATAGATAGATAGATAGATAGATAGATAGATAGATAGATAGATAGATAGATCACCTGGTGACTGGAGTGATGAGGTCAGATGAATTAAGAGAAGAATCATCCAGCTCATTGATTCGGACATCTAGAAACCGCAGATTTGGTGTAAATGTATCTGATAAACAAGACAAAACTGAAGGCCTGTTCACACCACAAACAATAACCATAATGATACAGTTTTGAAAATTGCTCTAATTGAATGTGTATAGTGGAGTCTACACACAACTATAAGAATGTGGTTGGAATCACTTTTCCAACTGATGAACGATAAAATGTCAGGTTAGACGCCATAATTTGACAGGTAGCAGATATTATATTTGTGATAACTGATCCCTGGCTAATTTGGTTCTTCTAACAAATTAGCAAATTTGATTTAAATATCTGGATTAAGTGTTCAGAGATTACTTTGTGTTGTCATGTTCAGTGGCGATATATTGATACTCGAAACCATGATCAGCGATTTTTAAATGATTCCCAATTAATTTTCAGTGTCAAGAGCAGGCCTATTGTAATTACCATTTCATTTAAGTTTGAAGCGGATTTGTTATACGTGACAGCATTAATTAAAGTTTCTCAAACCATAAGATCCATCTTAAGACATAACGGTTTAAATTTATTGTGTATCATTAAAATATTTTGAGATTTGAGAAGTTGCTGCATCAAAACCACCCGCAAAAAAGCTTAGCGCTCAGATTAACGCACGGCTTAGAAAAACTGTATGACTGCAATAAAATTATTCCTTACCGAATAAAACTCTCATTGAGTAAAATTGGTTGTGTCTGTTATTAAAGATTACACAACATTTTAATAATTTCCAAAATAATTGTAAACTTTTTTGTTTATTCCATTTACTTATTTATTTTCCTGGTTTAATAATTTACTCTAAAAAAGTATCATTGGCCGGGACAGACATTCAGTATCACCTTCACTTAAAAAGATGCAATGTTTATGTAACACTCATGACCTTATTACTATTTGATATATTTTCTCATAACATTGAGAAAACATTTGTATAACATTATTCTCAGAATGTTATTTTTACTTGTTTGTATAACATTGAGAAAAAAACATTCTGTGATCAACACTCTTAGAGTTCTTTAACATTACAAGACATTTTTGTAATGTTTTAATCATAAAAACTGGACATTTACTGCTTTTAGAATATTAAAAATGAACTTTCAAGTAACATAATATTTTGGGCAAAAAAAATTGTGGAACTTTTAACATTCTAATCACACACAAACAAAATGGACATTTACGTTCTTAGAATATTAAAAGTAAACATTTAAATAACGTAATATTTTGGGTAAAAATAAAATTAGAATGTTTTTTCGAAAAAAAACACTGAAATAACATTCTAATCACAACAAAAAAAATCGTCATTTTAAAATTCTTAGAATATTAAAACTATCGTTCAAATAGTGTTATATTTTGGGTGAAAATAAAGTTAGCAGTACATTGTAAGAAACATTTTTGTAACATTTAAATAACGTTATAATCACGACAAGAAATCTGGACATTTTAGAAACATTTCAAAACCATGTTCCCACAGTGTTTTTATAACCTAAATTTGTTGCCAAGGTAAACATCTGTTAATTTGGACGCTAATATAGTTATTGCAATTTGCTATGGTTATTGTTTATGGTATGAACGGGCCTTAACGATAATAATGAACTTTTAAATGGTTCTAATTCCATGAGAATAAGTTCACAATAACCATAAAGATAATGACACAGAGGAATGATATTGCTGGAATATAGTTATCATTCTCAGTGTGAACAGGTCTTAAATTTTGTTCAACAGTAGTTAATCTCTACAGCACAGCTTTATATTAATATACTCACTAAAAACACCCCAAATCAAAGAGAAAGCATTCAAGCACAGATCTTTGAATTGTTCTCTGTTCTTTTAAATAATCATGAGTATTTGCTCACCTTTTTGAGTTGTTTGACTCGATTAAGGTCAGTCCAGAGGAGGTTTACTTTTACTATTTCAGTGTTTCTGAAGACAGCAGTCCTAAAAATCACTATTTGTACTGCACTACAGCATCGACCTTTAGACAGACAGTGTTTACACACAAATGAACACACAACCTGCACAAACTCTCTTAAATCAGCGTAAACACTTCCATGGAACAATAATGGTTTAAATTAAACCAGATTACTGAATAAAAATGTGTTTACTAAACAAATAAACATGCATTTTGTCACTTTCATGAACTAAATGTAATTGTTTGTCAGCCTATACTGTGTTGGGTAAAAGTTACTTAAAAAGTAACTAATTGTGTTACTTTTTATGAAAATTAATGCATTATGCTACTTTTGTGTTACTTTTTGTCATCTGTGCTAAGCTTGCTTATTTGTCTTTATTAATAAAAAAAAACCAAAGTTTTATTTTTGGTAGCTGTAAAGGCCCTTTCACACTAAAAGTGAAATGAATAAGCCTCGTACCGAAGAAAATGTAAATTCACATTTTTTACAGCAGAGGGCGCAGCTTAAATAAACCTTCCAGCTGTGCTACCATTCTGGATTGCATAAAGAATAGACAAAGTTAAACGCTTTTCTGCATCTTTAGTTTTAAGGAGTAATGAATCTGTTTTGTGCAAGTGAGATGAGTAAATGTATGTTGACATTCAGTTTAGAACTACAGTAACATCATGTTCACACAGCGCCTCTGCACTCACTCCTGATTTCTCTCAACATGAGGACAGGAGAGCTGTCAATAAATACATGGAAAAAAAAAGTAACTGGAGTTACTTATTTGAAAAAGTATCTCAAGTATTTTCTTCTAAGTTAAAAAGTAATGCGTTACTTTACTAGTTACTTGAAAAAAGTAATCTGATTACATGACTCTTATTACTTGTAATGCAATACTGTATATATGTTTATGTATGTATTAGGGATCAACCGATATGTGTTTTTCAGGGCCGATGCGATACCGATTATTACAGATCAAGTAGACCGATAACCGATATTTTTAACTGATATATAAAATATTTTTATATATATTATATATTTTAAAAATTATTTTATCTGCAAATGGGTTTTGAAAATGACTGATACCGATAACCATAAAAAAAAGTTTAATATCGGCTCCGATAATCGGCCAGGGCAATAATCGGTTGATATATATATACAGTACAGACCAAAAGTTTGGAAACATTACTATTTTTAATGTTTTTGAAAGAAGTTTCTTCTGCTCATCAAGCCTGCATTTATTTGATCAAAAATACAGAAAAAACAGTAATATTATGAAATATTATTACAACTTAAAATAATAGTTTTCTATTTGAATATACTTTAAAAAAATAATTTATTCCTGTGATGCAAAGCTGAATTTTCAGCATCATTACTCCAGCCTTCAGTGTCACATGTAACATCCAGTCTATCACATGATCATTTAGAAATCATTCTAATATTCTGATTTATTATGAGTGTTGGAAACAGTTCTGCTGTCTAATATATTTGATGAATAAAAGGTTAAAAAGAACTGCATTTATTCAAAAAAAAAAAAAAAATCTAATAATATATATTCTAATAATATATTTTCTTTACTATCACGTTTTATCAATTTAACACATCCTTGCTGAATAAAAGTATTGATTTTATTTAAAAAAAAAAGAAAGAAAAAAAATTACTGACCCCAAATTACTGACCAGTAGTGTATATTGTTATTACAAAATATTTATATTTTAAAAACAAAGCTTCTTTTTTTTTTTTACTTTTTATTCATCAAAGTATCCTAAAAAAGTATCACATGTTCTGAAGAAATATTAAGCAGCAGAATTGTTTCCAACTTTGATAATGAATCATCATATTAGAATGATTTCTAAAGGATCATGTGATAATGATCCTAAAAATTCAGCTTTGCATCACAGAAATAAATGATAATTTAAAGTATAATAAATTTAAAAACAATTATTTTAAATTGTAATTATATATCACAATATTACATTTTTTTCTGTATTTTTGATCAAATAAATACAGGCTTGATGAGCAGAAGAAACTTCTTTTAAAAACATTAAAAATAGTAATGTTTCCAAACTTTTGACCTGTACTGTATATATATATATATATGTATGTATGTATGTATGTATGTATGTATGTATAAAAACACAAGTAAGATTTGGGCAAAAGAATGTTTTAATTCACATTCTATTCTACAAGTAGTTACAATATTTACAGTATTAAAAAAAATAACCAAACAAAGCAACAAATGAACAAAATGAACAGTGAATGTGTTAATACCTCAAACGTTTCTCCGTAATCCTTCATATAACATAGAGAACAATATATGCTTCTACCTGTTTGAAAGCAGCACCTGATTGAAGTGGATTTCCTGTAATACTCCATGATGAGACCTACACTATGGATTAGACTCTATCTGTAGTGTTTTAGAGGTAGACTACGGCTCTAGTCAGTAGTGTTGAATTAGGATTGTTAAGACAAAGATCAATGTAAGACTCTTCTTTCAAACGAAACTAAGCTCAGCAGTATCATCTGAAATCGAAGGCCACAGTCACTTCACCGCCTGGATCTGACTGGAGAACATCCGCTTCAAAACGCACACTTATTCCTCGTTGAATCCAGTGTTAAAAAGCATTAATTAAAGCCGTATTTGAATCAAACAAAGCATCATGCACATTCAGACATTTTTTCTGGAAGATGGAAGATTTTTTCGAGAAATACGTGATTATGGGGCCCTTTTATCTGCCTGCAGCGAAGCCAGTTTATCATCACGACTTCAAAAATGAACACGCAAACAGGCAATATGAAAAACAAGGGCGTGGGGGACTTTAACGGAGCAGTGTTAGTTGGCATCAGCTGAACTCATTTATAAAAGAGTTTTGATTTCGTCCGTCACGTCAGACGAGCGAACCCGCTCTGCTTTGCGCCGGCACCATGACGGGAACTGCGCCCATGCGCTCTAGCGTGGCTTGGCTCACGGCATACGAGTGCGTGTGTTGCTGTCCGTGCGTCACGGCCGGCGTTGTGGCGACGGGTGGCCGAAGGCTCAGAGAGCCGTTACTGCGGGCCATGACGGGCGGCGAGGGGGCGGAGTTTGTGGTGACCACCAGAGTCTTGGGCGGCGGCAGGGTGTGGCTCCCGTTGGTGTAGGCGGGTCGCGAGGGCGTGTTTCCCGCTGCGTTAGAGCCAGCGGTGAAGCTCTGCCGCGTGTCACCGTTGTAGCGCGTGTAGGAGTTGGTGTCATAGTTGGGTTTGGGATTGTGCCAGTAGCGGCTGTTGTAGGTGTTGGTGGACGTCAGCGTGTCGTTCTCTGAAGACGAGGCGTCCGCTTGGAACGCTTTGACCGATGAGGATCTCTTCGGAGGGAGATCGTCCTCTCTGTGTGAGGTGGGAATCAGTTCAGCAAACAATTAGATATTATATTCACAAGCTTTTTAAAATGAGGGTCATGGGAAATTTCTGGAAATATTACGTATTAAGTATGCTGTAAAATGTTTCTCTAAAATAAAAGCTAACAGGGAATGTTCTTACAACATTCACAATGTTTTTCAAAAGTTATATAAATGTATGTAATTATGTAATCCATAAATGCAGTTATGTGCTCCTAAAATTTAAGATATTGGGCCAAAAAATGCCGCTGTGTGAGTTTATATCATATGATAAGCGATATCACACGAGCAATATTGTAATGCAACTTTTTTTGGCCTTGAATAGCATGAGTGCAAATGTGATTTTATACAACAGTTCAGTAAATAAGAACTTCACACTGTGTTATAGGTTAAACACAATATTGTCTATTTTTGCTCAGTTTAGCTGATGCAAATATTACATATTAAAGCCACAGCAGAACTGTTGTGTGTCTCTAAGCATCACAATTTCTGAATGAATCTGCGTTTTGAACGAATCGGGTGAACCAATGATTCAATGGCCCATTCAAAAAGAGAGCCATTTACTTCATTCCTGAATGAATCAGCCGTTTGAACGAATCGAATGAATGAATGAATGACTCAATGACTTACTCAATTACCGCCACCTACTGGCAGTTTTTTATTTAGAGTATCATTTCATTTAAAATAATTTCAAATTTACATTTATGAAAAAAAATCCATATTAGTAAAAAACTAATTAAAGGGATAGTTCATCCAAAAAATTTTTGTATAAAAAAAAAAGAAAAATAGAATTTACATACTTTATGTAAAATCTTTTTCAGGCTTTTCTCATGTAACACAATAATGGCATTAAATTATCTTTTGTGGGCAATTTCTAAGCCAAGTTTGATATGCGATTAATATGCAATTAATTACATGAATTACTGAAAAAAAAAAATATATATATATACAAATAAAAGCTAGTTAATAAATAATATAATATTAATATTATATTATGCTACGTGACTGGAGGTGTTTTAATTACTGTGAATGTTACAGTACATCACATCAAACTCTTATTATCTTATTAAAAGAGCAAGAAATTGTTTTTTTCATCATATTTAAACGATGTTTTACGTTTTATTTGATCAAGGGTCACCTGATCTCGTTGGGAATCTCCTCCTCCTCGTATTTGTTCTTGTTTCTCCAGTAGAAGAGCGTGACAAGCGCCAGTAAAGAGCAGATGAGGAGCGCCAGAATGGCAGTAGCGATGGTTCCTGCGATCAGACCGACGCTCTGAGACTGCGCTGTCACACATCAGAGACAGAGACGGCTGTGAGGTCGCATATGAGACCGTGTGTGTGATTTAATGACACTTGGACTGTGCAGAACTACACATTTCAACCTGATGATTGCTGTGTGAACTCCAGTCATATTTACTGTATAATGTGGAATGTCAGATTTTGGCAAAAAACAAAAAACAAAACAGAATATGGGAAAAAATAAAACAATTAATAATTAATGTTTAAATATATAAAATAATAAATAAATAAAAATTTATGTTTTGTTAAACTTTTAAAAAATTGTTTTTAAATTGTAATTTTCATGATTTTAGTTAATTAACCATGTTTTTGAAAACTGCTGTATGTGAATATTAAAACACTAAAATTATCATCAAATACAGACAGAAACTCAAAGGTCTTTACTACAACCTCATAATAAAGGTTCAGTTTAACTTGACAGAAATATATCAGTATTGTACAGTAGAATATACTTCTCATAAAATATATATATATATGAAAATAAAAGAAGTTAATTAAAGTTAAATAAATACATTAAAATTAAAATTAAAATTAAAAAGTTTTATTATTTATGTTTTATGCCTTCATTCGATTGCTATAATTTTTAATAATACATTTGTATTATATCATAAATGAATATATATATATATATATATATATATATGTGTGTGTGTGTATGTATGAAAATAAAATTAAATAAAATTAAAATAAAATTAAATACAAAACAGAGTAATAAAAGTTTTATATATATATGAAAATAAATTAAAAGTAAATTAAAATAAATAAAATTAAATAAAAAACAGACTAATAAAAAGTTTTATTATTTCTTTTATACCTTCATTTCATTATGATCATTTTTTAATAATAAATTTCTATTATATCATAAAATAAATTTTGATATATAATAAAACAAAATTAAATAAAATTAAATAAAAAAGCTAAATAAAAATTAAATATTCCATAAAAATGTAATAGTTTAAAAGTATTAAAATTTTTACAATTAAAGGGCAATGAAAAAAATTTAATTCAATTGATTAGATATGCTTTTTGATTATTAAAATGCAATTAAACCATAAAAACAGAATCCAGAAACATGTAAATATAAAACAGAATTCTGGAAAACTTAAAATGGAAAAATGGAATCTGGGAAAATAATAAAACAGGATTTATGAAACAAATCTGACTCACGTGCCACGACCTGCAGGTTGAGGACGCAGGTGCTCTTTCCGATGGCGTTCGATGCCGTACACTGATACAGTCCAGATGTGCTGGTGCTGATGTTCCTCAGCGTGACCGTACCCTGCATCTGATCTGAGCAACACAAAAATACAGTTATTAAAACATCCGAGTGACACTAATGTGATAACAGGTTACAGGTATCAATAGACGGATAATGCAAGAAAGTTTCCTGACGTGAAAACATTAACAGATGACAATAAGAACACTAAATACGCTGAAAAAAAGGCATTTTGATCAGACTGTGCTCTTGTGTTTACAAGATGTTCTTGTCTTATTAAAATAAGACAACAGTACTTTATAGGATTGTTAATGAAATTACAGTTAATAACATAATACAGACTCCATATTTAAATAAATGCCATTTAAACAAGACCAATCATTTCGTGAATCATATTGTTCTCGAAGAGTACAGAGAGATTTTGCAGTAAATCAGATGGCCTCTAGATGGCAGGCTGACTCTCTGTTACAGTTTGAGAATGTAAAAATGTCTCTCACAGCAGTGAAAGCGTTTTGAGGCCAAAGCAGATTGATTTATTATGCATTAAAATATAACAGCGTCTTTAGAATAAGGCTACTGTGCCGTTACTGTCCACAGACATTCTGAAATAATAATTCAAGTTTGGTGTTGTTTGTGTTTCCAACTCCCAAAAATACAGTAATATTGTGAAATATATTATTGATTTAAAAGAACCATTTTCTATGTGAATATATAGTAAAATGTAATTTATTTCTGTGATTTTCAGCATCATTACTCCAGTCTTCAGTGTCACGTGATCTTCAGAAATCATTCTAATATGATGATTTGCTGATGAAGAATAACATTTTTATAATAATAATAATAATATTTTGTGGAAACCATGATACAATACCATTCAAAAGTTTAGGGTACGATTTAAAAAAATAAATAATGAATACTTATTCATCAAAAGTGACGGTAGAGACATTTATAATGTTACAAAATATTTCTGTTTCAAATAAATGCTGTTCTTTTGAACTTTCTATTCATCTGTGAATCCTGAAAAATAAAATGTATCACAGTTTCCATCAAAATATGAACTGTTTTCAACATTGATAATAATCAGAAATGTTTCTTGTGCAGTAAATCATCATATTAGAATGATTTCTGAAGATCATGTGACACTGAAGACTGGAGTAATGATGCTGAAAATTCAGCTGCGCATCACAGAAATAAATTACAGTTTAACACATATTCAGATAGAAAACAGTTATTTTAGATTGTAATAATATTTCATAATTTTACTGTATTTTTAATCAAATAAATGCAGCCTTTATGAGCAGAAGAGACTCTTTCACAAACATAAGTGTGTTTGAGAGAGCGGGTCAGGTGACCTCACAGACACACGGTGGACCGGGAAGGGCAAAGGTCACGCCACAGCACGAGTCAAGAGCTGTGCATTTACCCGAGAACGTGGGGCAAAACGGGATTCCCACGGGCAGGGGTTTAGTACCTTGCATGGCATTGTGGGGCAGTTTGGGCACCGACTCCAGCTTCTCCCAGGAGTAGGTGGGTGTGGGGATGCCCTCGTCCGAACCACACAACAGCATCACGTCGCTGCCCACGTCCAGCGACCCCTGAAGACGACAGGACGGGATGGACGGAGGAACTGCGGCGCAGAGAGAGGATAAAGATCAGCATCATATACCTGTGTGCTTCACATCAGCTGTCATAACCTTCAAAAGAGCTTGTGTACTAGATTTTATGCTAAAAGTGTGATCCTGTGAGACACTCATGCACAGATTACATTCATGCACACTATATAGAACACACTTTATGTTAAGGTGTCCTTGTTACAGTGTAATTATACATGTAAGTACTGAGTGATATTAATTAACTACATGTACTTACTATATGGTTAGGATTAGGGTTTGTCTTATGGTTACTTGCATGTAATTATGCATGATTAATTGTTATTATAATAGTAAGTATATGTAACGTGTAACAAGGACATCTTAAAATAAAGTGTTACAGAACACACACAAAGGTTGTGAAGCAAGTTCTTAAATGTACTCAGGATGTGATTTCAGATAAAACTAAAACTGAATTTAAAATAAATTAAACCAAAATAGTAATATTTTAAAAAATTAAAAAGCACACTACACATTACAAAGAAAAAAAAAACTGAAATTAAAATAAAAAGTGAAAATATAAAACAAAAACTAATGCAAAATATAAATAAAGACTATGATAGTAAATAAATAATACTGAAATAACACTAAAATGGAATAATAAATAAATAAAAGAAACCTAAATAGTAATTAATAGTAAACTGACAATTTCATAAAATTACTAAAATAAAAACTATAATATATAAATATATAATAAAAAATAAAATGAAAATTCAAAATAAATAAAAAACTATAATAGCATATAAATAAAACTAAAATAACACTAAAACTAAATTAAAAATAAATTAACCTAAACACTAATATCTTAAACTAACAAAATGACAAAAGCACCTAAAATAAAAGTAAAAACTGAAAATATGAAATAAAGGCAAATTCAAAATATAAATAAAAACTATAATAGTAAAATTAAAAACAAATGAAACCTAAATAGTAATATTTAAAACAATAACAAATAAAATGACAAGCACATTGCAAAATTAAAAAATAAATAAAGCAAATTAAAATGAAAACTAAAAATATAAAAGGTAATTCAAAATATAAATAAAACTGTAATCATATATAAATTATAAAATAATACTAAAACTGAATTAAAAATAAATTTAATCTAAATAGTAAGATTTAAAAAATTTAACTAAACTGAAAACAAAAACTAAAAATACAAAAATAAACGCTGATTCCATATATAAATAAAATCTATAACAGTTTATAAATACTGTTCGGACGCAGCTTATTTGATCGAATTTTGTGTAAGAAAAAAGCATCCATCTAATTAAAATAAAACAAGTCAAGAAACAGATTTTTAAACTGTTGATTATATTGCTCTCTGGTTCATTCACCACACTTGAAACTGAAGGTCAAGTTAACCGCATTGCATTGTGGGATACAGTAAGACTGAAGAAGAATCATGCAGAGAGAATACTATGCACTGTAATGACATGTGACCCTGGAGCACAAAAGCAGTGTTAAGTCTCTGGGGTATATTTATAGCAACAGCCAAAAATACATTGTATGGGTCAAAATTATTGATTTTTCTTTTATGCCAAAAATCATTAGGATATTAAGTAAAGATCATGTTCCATGAAGATATTCTGTAAATTTCCTACTGTATATATATCAAAACTTAATTTTTGATTAGTAATATGCATTGCTAAGAACTTCATTTGAACAACTTTGAAGATGATTTTCTCAATATTTAGATTTTTTTGCTCCCTCAGATTCCAGATTTTCAAATAGTTGTATCTCAGACAAATATTGTCCAATCATAACAAACCATACATCAATGGAAAGATTATTTATTTAGCTTTCAGATGATGTATAAATCTCAAACATGACTGGTTTTGTGTTCTTCATGACTCACCCAGCACAGTGAGGCCGATGACGCCGATATTGCGCCCCCCGCGGTCAGGCAGGTTGTTGACCAGGCACTGGTACGTCCCTGTGTCCGACAGCTGAGTGTTATTGATGAAGATCGAGGCACTTGTGCTGGGCATGATGGAGACGAAGCCCACGCGCCCGTTCATGTGATTGGCTAAACTGAAGACCTGGCCGCTCTGATAGATGATCACCTGTCAGCCACAAACAAGACCCATTAATATCCTCACAACAGACACCTCTTCATTCATGCAGGTTTTCAGGTAAAACAGATGTAAATACGACTAATAAATGCAAGAAAGAGCACACATCTATTTACACAGATTCAAGCAGCTTCATGGGGAACAGAACAAGATAATATCAGTGTTAATATTGTCAAATTTCGACTGTAAAGCTGCTCTACAGAAGACAACAGTTTTATTATCCAGCTCAATTCAGTTCAGTTCTTTCTTCTTATCTAATAATCGGTAATATTTTCTGAATATTAATATTTTTTAAGCCCCAAATGAGTGGCCAAAGGCAACAGTGGCCAATCACAAACCAGCATGCAAATAGTACAATGACATCATCACTGCTGGCAGAATAGTCTGATATTGAAAGCTGAATATTTTAATCACACTAAATCTTTAATATGAATGTTAATTTAAATATTTAAATTTCTTAACTAGATGCAGACCCAAGGGTTAAACTATAAAACAAAGTTTTAATGAGGTATATTTGATCCAGCTGAATTAAATGTGGAAAATACGGAGAGCTATTTAAATTAAACAGGCACAAGTGTTAATTATGCCATTAAAAGCCACATTAATGAGATATTATTTTAGTATAACTGATATACTATTATAGCTTTTGTTAATATTTTGAATCAGATTTTATTTTTATATTTTTAATTTTCATTTTAATTTAAAAAAAAAAAATTTGAGTGTGTTTGCCATTTTTATGTTTTTTTTATTTTTAAGTTTTATTTATTTATTTATTTGTTTCTGTTTTAGTTAATCTGGTTTTAGTTATGGTTAGTACTTCAATTCAAACTAAATAAAATTGAGAAATGTTGCCTTGCAACCTAAAATAATGCAAGTTATTTTTTTAATATAGTTTTTTATATATATATATATATATATATATATATATATATATATATTTTTTTTTTTTTTTTTTTTTTCATTTTTAAGTGATTTTTTTTTTATGATTTATTATTTTAGTTAATATCAATAACCCTGGACAAAGCAAGTTGTGTTATATTTTTTAAGACAAATGTCTTTCTTTTTTTTTTAGAATAATCAGTCACAAAAAAAACCAAGAACATGAATTTAAAAAGATTTATTTTTGATGCTTGATGTTAAAAAGCCAGTGTAAACAGATATAAATAAGATGAAATAAGGATGTATTATTTTTTCCAAATGGTCAATTATTGAAAGCGTTTAATTATGCAGCGTTTTGAGCAAAGCTTTGGTCACTCTGAGCCTCAGCAGCACCAGCAGATGCTAAGAGCTGCTCGAATATTCAACACACACTCACTCACTGAGAGTATAAAGCATTTTTAAATGACTTTGATATTTGTTAGAAGCCTCTGTGATCTGCCACATTAAAAGAAACCTGCTTCACAGTGTGTGTGTGTGTGTGTGTGTGTGTGTGTGTGTGTGTGTGTGTGTGTGTGTGAGAGAGAGATCATGGGAAGGTTTCAGTGGCCTTCGAGAGTCTTAATGATCTCACACACACACACACACACACACACACACACACACAGTGTTTTGAGCAGCAGTAAATGATTCTCTCATGGACTCTGGGCTTCTTACACACAAATGAACAGGCAGCACTTCAGTTGAGATGAATCAGGACAAGCCCCGCAGCCAGTGTGTGTGTGTGTGTGTGTGTGTGTGTGTGTGTGTGTGTGAGATATGAGCTGTGTAATAGGAAACGATGGGAGTGATGTATAGGTATATATGTCAGAAAAAGAAAAATGAGTGTTGCTCTAATGCATGTTACCAGCCGCCTAATTCATCATAACGTCTCAATAGTGCACATTATGAATGAGCTCTTCTTAGTGCTGTTTGCATCACTAGGGCTCACAGCAGCTCGCTAATATTTTCAGAATATGAATTGTTTCAACTGAGCAAAGACGACAGTGACCAATCACAAACCAATATGCAAATGTGACAATGACATCATCACTGTCAGCTGAAGTAGTTCGAATTTGAAAGTGAATATTTTAATGCAAATAATTGGAAGATTTCACAATTCAGACTTTTTTCTCGCAATTCTGACTTTATATCTCAATTTTTTCAGCAGAATTTTGAGTTTAGGCTTTGCAATTCTGAGTTTATATCTGGCAATTCTGAGAAAAAAATAAAAATAAAAAAACCTTAAGAATTGTGATAAATAAATTCAGAATTGAGGTAAAAAGGTCTAAACTAAAAGTTTAACTGAAACCGAAAAAAACGTATTACTTGAAATAAATGAAATACAATAAAACACAATAAAAATAAAACATCAAAAATCTTAAACTTATTTTATTTTATTTTAAAGTGAAATAAAAATGAATAAATATGAAGATATAATTAAAAGTAAAATAAATTAAATACACAGCAAAATTACAAAAATTTTAAGTAAAATTAAAACAAAAAATATAAAAATTAAATAATTCAAAAATATTAATAAAAACTTTCAAAGTATCCCAATGATACTAAAATAACACTGAAGAGCGAAAACTAAGCAGATTTTCTCCCGCTTGTTTGCAGTGAGACGAAAGGAGGTCATCATTGCTAAGAACGGACTTGGCTCCGGTCACATCATGAGCTGCCAATCATTAAGCCCCTCCCCCTAACGTCTCATCTGCCCCGCCCTCCATTCAGCGGTCAGACTTCTCTATGACTGCAATGTCTTCCCTGATTCAGTCACTTCACAACACGTTTGTCGCACATATGTGGAGAAACATTAACATAAATATGACAATAAAATATAAATATGCATAATAAAATATATGTTAAATAGTTTAACTTGTAATAAATGCATGCACTAGCTGAACTTGCAAATGAACAAAGGATTTGGTGTTGAACCTGTACACACACGTACATCTGCTGTATGAATGTAGATTACGGCAAACACAGACGGACGTGAAGAATTTATGTTCTGATCAGAAGCAGGTCAGACGGATTGATAACATGTGTCTTTATGATAAGCTCTACATATGCTAAAGACACGGAGGCATAAATCCCTCACCTATATGAAGCGCTGAGCATGCTGGGATACAGCCGACATACAAGTGAAACTAGAAAATAACTGTTAAAAATCCACATATGCTCTGCAGTTGCATTCAGATTGTTGTCACACGACTTTGATTATGAATATGATTAAATATTATAATAGTCCATAAATAATAATAATAAAATAAAACGGTTTAGCATCTAATTATGCTGATTAGATAATAGTGTAAATTGATGAAGTGGACTAAAAATAAAATCTGAAATAAAAATAAATCACATAATATTAAAATATTTTATTTTTATTTTTAATTAATTATAAAAATTTAACAGATGAAATGGACTACAAATGAAATCTGAAAAGCTAAATAAAATAAAAACAATTCACATTATAAAATACAAAAACTAGAAATAAATTAAAAAATAAAATTGAAAAAAATAATTCAAAATGTTAATAAATACTACATTACTATAGTGTATAAATGATATGAAAATAACACTGTTTAGCACCAAAGTCCTTGAAAATTAAAAAATGCTAATGAGACAAAAGTGTAAACTGTGGATTCGAAACACAATGTCTTGTGAATTTGTCAGACAGCGTGTGCATGTGTGGTTGTATATTTATGGTGTGTGTGTGTGTGTGTGTGTGTGTGTGTGTTTTGTGCTTGTGTAATGAGCAGCTGTTGTGTCCTGGCCTGTGCAGCTCTGGGTTAATTAGTGCAGAAGATTTGTTTGTTGTGCGTGTTATATTGAAACACTTGGAGGCAGGTGTGTGAGTGTGTGTGTGTGTGTGTGTGTGTGTGTGTGTGTGTGTGCGAGTGTGTGTGTTCAGGTTATCTTCACAGAGTTACAGGTAAGAGAGTGTGTGTGTGTGTGTGTGTGTGTGTGTGTGTGTCTGTGAGAGAGAGAGTGTGTGTGTGTGTTCAGGTTATCTTCACAGAGTTACAGGTAAGAGTGTCTGTGTGTGTGTGTGTGTGTGTGTGTGTGTGTGTGTGTGTGTGTGTGTGTGTGTGTGAGAGAGAGAGAGAGAGTGTGTGTGTTCAGGTTACCTTTACAGAGTTACAGGTAAGAGTGTGTGCCTGTGTGTGTGTGTGTGGGCAGTAGGTGAAAGGGGTTTGCCCCGCAGTCATTTATGAAAAATAAATCCGACGGAATAAAGGACGAGGCGATAAACCTGCGCTCTGCGTTACAAGATCTACAAAAGCCCATTAAACAAGTTAATAATAATTATATTATTATTAATCAAATGATAAAAATATTTAATAATAATAATTTTAACTTATATAATAATACTATTTTATATAATAATAATACTATTTGTAATATATTTTTTAAAATTGTTATTATTAAATTTAACATATTCTCAGACATTATTAGAATTATTAAAAAAAGTTACTGGCCAACTGGCGAGTAATACTCTTTCGTATACTCACCAGCGCTAATTCTTCCTCACATTTGGTGCTTGGCGAGTGTTAATTTTAGGCATTGTGTGATTATATCAGCTATGTTAAAAAGCTTGAAAAGCTTCAAATGTTGCTGTTTATTCGTGCTAACTGAGGTGCTCAGGTGTGAATACTTCATCTTTAATCCGCTCTAGTTCTGAATAACTACAACAGTAGACACGTGATGTATGAAGCCACTTCTCTAAAGAGCTTTTCAGAAAAATAAAGTGCAGTTTTCCTTGTGTGTAAATGACCGTTCTCAATGAGGTAAGTCTCATTAGTCTAAAACTAATGAATGTGCCGATTGATTATATTCTAATATAGCAAGCATAAACAATAATCATTAGAACGGCCTGCAAAAATAATTACGGCTGTTTTCTGGTGCCGTGACCCGGGTTTGCAGTTTCTCTTGATCTTATTTGTTTATTTGCCATTTCTGTATATATAGTCCAGCAGTAAACATGGGAATGTTTGTGGAGGGCTGCTGGTCATTCTGCTGTGTGTTTACGGGGCGCTGAACTGCATCCGTGCACAAAGTCAGATGACGGTCATGTTTTAAGTAAATGAATCACTGGCTCTGTCTCAGCATCCGACCGACACGCTCGTGATTCCGCCCTTCCCTTCAGCTTTCTCAGTCCGTTAATGAACACAGAGAAGGTGCAAAATCTCAACAGGAAGTCTACAGTCACATGCTGTTTACAAAGAGAGACTTGAGAGGGAAAAAACAAATGTACTAAAAGTGGAAACCATGAAATATGAAACATGAAATCATTGTGTTAACACTCCATCAACACCACAAGCAACAAAATTACATCATTCCCATTCAAATCAATGAATGTGTCTATACTTGAACTTGCATTCAAGCAAATTAATGTGTTCCTCATAATATCATTGCTCATTTTTAATTTTCCAATTAACCCTACCAATGTATAAAAAATCCATGGTTTTTAGTAAAACAAAAATACATTGCAAATATGTAAAGACTATCAAAATACACATCTTTTTTTTTTTTTTTTATGATGTTTTAAAAGATATTACCATTTAAAAAAATAGCAACACCTTTTGCATTCTGGGTATTAACTGTGGCTTTAAGCATGATGTTATTAAGACCTTTTGTACATCTATGGAGTTAGATTAGTCTCAAGAATACTTTTGCAAATTACATTTAGCCTATTTCCTATATATAACAAACTTTTAGGACTGAATTTCACTCCGTTACCACATGCCGCAGCATGACAAATCTATCTCTTTATCTGAAAGTCCAAGTTTATTCAAGTAAAATTAATATATTTAGTTTGAAAACATTTCAGACTAATATTGTTGTTTTGTCAGAAAATTAATATTTAGGTTTCATAAAGTTTACTTTAATTAAATGTAAATTTAATTAAATAAAGTCATTGGTAATTCTCATTTTATATGTTCCTATAAATTTCACATAATAATATATTTCAATAAAATTTCTCACAAATATTCATAATATATTTTTCTTGCATTACACCAATTTTGAAAGAATTTCTAAATTTTTTAATGATCAAAATGGAGGTTAATGTAGTAAAAAACATAACACTGTAAAACATTGAAATCTTTGCACATTCACATGTTTCTAAGAAGTTATTAGTCAGATGCAATATGGTTTTAGCTGAAAAAATATTAAGTTATGAAGCTTACATACCACCAGGTCAAAAAAGTTGCATGCAGACTGAAAATGCATTGGTTGGGTTAATCCTTATAGCAATAATAAAGCACTTTCCTGAATTGCTTCCTGCTGAATATTGTTGCACTCCAAAATACAGCACATTGCATGTTAGTGTGGTTAAGATTGATATGTCTGTGTGTGGTTTGGTTTATCACCTGCTCTGGCTGGTTGGCGTTGGCCAGCGGCGTGACCATCCATATGATGTAGAGATTATTGAGGGCGGCGCTGGTGGTGAACGTACAGGGCAGGACGGCCGCCTGACCTCTGGCCACCTGAACACTGCTCTGACTCACCGTCACTTCCAGCGCACGCACACACACTGAGGAGAAAACACACACGCACACACACACACACGAGTGAAAAATATCATGCATATTAAACACACAGCCAGCAGGTTATATATGCACTCGCTTCAATTATTGAGAACATTAATTACACATAATGGAAACATATTTTAAAACACACATATACTCTCACTTGAACACAATACAAAATGTGTGACGTTCTGTTCATTTGTTCATCCAGATATTTTTAGACAGCAATAAATTCATGAGACATTCTTAAGTGATGCTGCATTGTGTTTTGTTCTCTCTGCCATTTTCGGCTGAAAATTTTCGGTGCATCCCTATTTGCAACTTTCAACATTCAGCAAAAGTGGTTGAAATAATGTGAATCTAGCTCAATGTTTTGTTATAATGTTTAATGGGAATTGGTTGTAAAAAAGTTGTGATCTATAATATAAAACTTTACAATAACTCTTGTATCTATGCCTTTACTATACAATGCTTCCTCTACACTGAAACAATCTGAAACAATGTTTCATGCTAAACGCTTGTAAAACGTTACATAATACAGTGACACTTCACAGGAAGGTAATGCATTCACTAACATTGACTACTAATGAGCAACTCGTTTGTTAAAGTACTTATTAATCATTGTTAATGTTAGTTAATAAAAATATGAATATGACTCTTCAATGTTAGTTCAGGTCCATTAAATAATATTTACAGATACAATGTTTTAATACACTTTAATAATGCATTAGAAAATTTAATTTAACATTTAACATTAAGACAGAAAGTTTGAAATTATCTTAACATGCAACTTTTGATTAGAATAATATATTAAATGTCAAAAATGACTGATAAATATTTTAGAAGTATTTTTATTGTTAGTTTGTGTTAACTAATGTAAAAAAAAGTCAAGTGTTACCAAACATACTTAAAAATCAACACTGAAATTTTAAAAGAATATTAAGAGATTTACCTTTTGATTTTAATAATGTAAATGTTTAAAATAACACATTTTAGAAGTATTTTCATTGTTAGTTCATGTTAACTAATGCAGTTAACTAATGTTAACATACAAAACCTTGTTGTAAAGTTTTACCAAAAATACTTATAAATCAACACTGAATTTTGAATTTTGAAAGACGTTGAAACAACACTGCAGTATCAACGTAGATTCAATTTGCAAAATCTCAACTGATTCAATCTTGATGCATGTCATTGTGTAATTGTAGAAATGCCAGCTGGGTAAAAACAAACCAAGTCACATCCTGTTTTGATGGTGTGATTAGGTCAAACACAATCACCATATCAAATATTGCATGAGCTAAACGCATTAAACGTCTTCAACTGGGTTATGTCCTCAGAGGTCTGTGGGTGTTATCTGAACTCAGGCTCATTATGAACATCGATCATCTATAAAACATGATTTTACCAGGTGTGCAGTTATATATTTAATG
Source organism: allo-octoploid hybrid of Carassius auratus x Cyprinus carpio (assembly GCA_024542945.1). Classification (NCBI taxonomy): domain Eukaryota; kingdom Metazoa; phylum Chordata; class Actinopteri; order Cypriniformes; species allo-octoploid hybrid of Carassius auratus x Cyprinus carpio. The sequence continues at coordinate 23,138 of JANHFF010000461.1, forward strand.
CTATTTATGGTTCTATTGTTTATTTTAAGAAGAACATCCTCATTCATGAATTTGATTGGATTAGCATGTGCATGAACAGCACAATGCCTCTAATCAGAAGAGATGAGCGGCCTCTTTAAGACAATATCACATGATTATCCTCTGGCCAATCATGTGGGAGGAAATCAGATCCTCCCCAGCTGTAAGTTATCAGTGAGTGACTACTAACATACTGCACAGGATACACTGTATACTACTTAAACCCAAAAATTACATTTGCTAACTGAGTGCATTGCATTCTGGGATACAGTTAGACTGAACTCCATTCTGTACGTAACTAATGCATTTCACATATCCTAATTACAGTCGAGCTCAAATGAATCCACAAAGGATCCTCACACACATAATCTCGGTGTTGTGGATTGTTGTAATCCTGTTTCATACACCGCAGCGTTTAAAGCCCACCAGACTACAGCTGCATTCTGTCAATCAAATTACACACTCACAGTTTTCTACTCTGAAACAAAGACTAATAAAACAGGCTCATGCATTTCAAGTTATGAGTGAAACACCTGCAACTATTTAAAAATCAGCATGTGAAACCGTATGCAGTATGCATGCAATGACAAATGTATGTCTATGTAAAAGAGCAGTATGCAAGAGTCTATAGAGAGTAAAAAATATATATATATATATAAAAAAAATATATATATAGATAGATATATTATTTTTTTAAACTTTGCATTTTGCATTTAGTGTAAAATAGCATTAACTTTTGCCAGTCTGATCAAACGAGTCAAGAAACCAATGTTAAAATTGTAGCTGATGTTGCTTACAGTGTAAATAAAGGTCACATTAATAATCACCTTTAAAGTAAAAATGATAAATGCAGGGACAAAAAATTAAATGTGCATTTTTAATTTATAAAGGTCAATTCTCACCTTTGAAATAAAAATAATAAATGCAAATAACAAAATATTATTTTGCACTTTTAATGTAATGTAAGAATGCATTTAAAAATGCAGTCTGCTCAAACAAGTCAATAAACATGTTAAAATTGTAGCTGATATGGCTGTTCAATCATCATAATGGAAATAGGAGGTTATATTGATGATCATTTTTGAAATAAAAAAGCAAACAAAAAATGATTTAGTGTAAAAATACAACATTTGGCAGTCTGACCAAACAATGTGTCAAGGAAATATTAAAATTGTAGCTGACATCACTGTTCATTTGTCACAATGTAAATGGAAGATCACACCAATTATAAAAAATAAATAAATAGAAATAATAATAATAATAATTCAAATTTAAAAAATGCAAACAAAACTATTTTCCATTTTTAATTTAGTGTAAAAATGCATTAAATTTTGGCAGTCTGCTCAAACAACGAGTCAGGAAAGCTGACGTTGCTTACAGTTCATTTCTTACACTGGAAGGTCGAATCAAGTGCACTGCATTGTGGGATACAGCATCTCACACAGTGTGCTCTGTTGCAAATGCCATATTTTGGAAAATGTAGAAGGTCATCTGGGTATTTTTTTCATGCATGCAGAAAATCTGCACAATGTGCACACTGCATACTACAGAAACAGTACTAGTATTCTTTTCCATGTATAGCCACAGTGATCTTCATCCAGTGAGAAGTGCTGCATTCTGCAGTGTGTGTGAGTGTGTTTCTACCCCACTTCTCCAGACAAAAACAATCCGTCTCTCTGTGGGCTGCCAGGAGTAAAAGAGCACTCTGACACCTGCTTAGTGTGTTTCTGTATTTATGGAGAGAAGCTCCTGTCTCCATCGCTTGCTGTCTACTAATGCCAACATTTGTGTTTATTAATGCAGGAGAGTCCCGCACCAGAAGGAGAGAGAAAGGAGGGAAGGATGTGGATCTGTCATCTCACGGCCCCCCATCTCTCTCTCTCTCTCTCTCTCTCTCTCTCTCTATGTATGAATGAGTTACAATTCAAGCACCCGCACAAAATACTGTGAACATCATGAACACAGACAAGATCATCTGATAATCTCTTACGAGAACGGATTATGAATGAAACTCGATTGCTCTTCCTAAAAAACATCTCAGATATAATAAATAAGAATAAATACAAATAAGATAAAATAAGAGTAAATATAAATAAAATGTAAAATAAGATACAAATAAGAGTTAATATAAATAAAATTTTAAATAAGAATAAATATAAATTAAATGTACAATAAATTCAGATATAAAATAGATGAATAGATAAGATAAAATAAGTGAAATGCAAAATTAGAATAAATATAAATAAAATGTAAAAGAATAAGATATGAAATAAGAGTTGTAGTAAATAAAATATAAAATAAGAATAAATATAAATAAAATATCAAATAAAATAAGAATACATATAAATAAGATACATTATAAATAAATATAAATAAAATTTAAAAATAGAATAAATAAGACATAAAATAAAAGTTCATATAAATAAAATATAAAATAAGAATACATTAATACAATTTAGAATAGAATTAATAAAAGATAAAATAAGAGTTCATATAAATAAAATGTAAAATAGAATAAACAGGATACAAAATAAGAATAAATGCAGGTAGGATTATCTGTGTATTCTGCTTCTGATAATCTTATTGCATAAACAGCGTTTGTTTGAATCCATGTTATTAACTAACTGTGTATTTCTGCCATATGGACATCACCTTGACATCCGTCACCACTGATAAACTACTCCTCGGTGTAATGTAGAAACTTTAATTTCCTGTGAAGCTGATTTGAAATGATTTGTATCGTCAAAAGTGTGATACAAATAAATATGAGTTGAATTGAATTTGATGGGCACTTTATTAATGTGACACATGTAGGAGCTCATCTGAATGAATCACATGCAGTTAAACAGAAAAAAGACAGATTACAGGCAAATAACTGATATTCATGACATTAAGCAATTTGACTTTGCTAATTAATTTAGTTTTAGATAACGCGACACGCACACTCGTTTATCACACGATCTGGGAATAAATGAGAGAGGAAGGAAGTGACTGTGAGGAGCCACTGGAAAAACAGAATAAAACTTCTAATTAATATTTCACACACACACATACACACACACACACACTCTCTCTCTCTCTCTCACACACACACACACACACACACACACACAGACACACACACTCACTCACCCACACTCTCTCTCTCTCACACACACACACACACACACACACACACACACACACACACACACACACAGTCTTACCTGTAACTCTGTAAAGATAACCTGAACACACACACTCTCTTGTGTTTAATATCTCACCGCCCAAATGAGACGCTTTAAAACTGGGTTACGGCAGCAAATGTTACTGTTTTCAAACAGGTTTCCTGAAACCGTCTATGCCATCTGTCAGTCAAACAGATAGTCCCGCCTCCAAACTCACTCCATTGGTTGAGACAGAAGTTGACATGTTTAGCTTTGAAACTTTTAACTTAGACATATTAAGACGTTATACTCAATATTTAGTGACTTTATGTGCCTTAAAAAATCTAAATGGCCAAAAAAATTACACTGCTTCATAAAAAACTATGAATCTTTTAAAAGAGAGAATGTAAAGAAGGAAGTGATACTGTATACCTCCTGCTCCCTTCAGAGGGTCGCTGTCACATATCTCACACACACACACACACACACACACACACACACACACACACACACACACACACACACACTGTCCATGTTTACAGGATGTTGGTCATAGCAAGAAGCCAACTGCTCACTTTGTATCATGAAGAGGAAAGACAAAATTGGACAAAACCAACAGAACAACATGAACAACACAATAAAAATGATGGCTGTGTCTCAAAACTAAGCGAGTTGCCTTTTTTAGACATAATTTTTTGGCATTTAAAGGGCTTTTCACACTTCACGTGAATCCCGAGTTTTTTTTAAAGAAATGAATACTTTTATTCATCAAGGATGCATTAAATTGATCAAAAGTGTCAGTAAAGACATTTCTAATGTTACAAAAGATTTTTTATTTCTATTAAATGCTTCTTTTGAACTTTCTATTCATCAAAGAATCCTTAAAATAAAATGTATCACAGTTTGCACAAAAATATTGTGCAGCACAACTGTTTTCAACATTGATAATAATCAGAAATGTTTCTTGAGCAGCAAATCATCATATTAGAATGATTTCTGAAGATCATGTGACACTGAAGACTGGAGTAATGATGCTAAAAATACAGCTGCACATCACAGGAATAAATTACAGTTTAACAGATATTCACATAGAAAACAGTTCTTTTAAATTGTAATAATATTTCACTATTTTTACTGTTTTTAGGTCAAATAAATGCAGCCTTGGTCAGCAGAAGAGACTTCTTTCAAAAGCATGAAAAAATCTTCCAACCCCAAACTTCTGAACACAGGTGCACACTCACACTCGGTCAGTCTCGGATAACATTGAATGCAGCATTTGGAACTCGGCCATGATTCCGAAAAAATGTTGCCTAGGCAGGAAATGATGTCATACTGTTAGTAAAGGTCATTTGGGAACGGTGAAGTTCAGTCTGTACCTGCTCTGCACAATTCCACTTCAGCAAAAACATTCAATTCAAAGGTTATTCTTACACCTTTTCTTCAGTCCTCTAAAACAGGCAAAGCTTCATCAGTCCCTCCCACTCCTCTGTTAAAAACACCCGCTGATCTGAGAACAGTTTAGCTCAGTGTTTAACATTAAAGACCATTAAAGACTCAGATCAGTGATCATCACTCACACACTCCGCCCAGTGACGCCTTCACTCTGTGGACACAAAATAAGAGATCAACCGATAATCGGTTTCACCAATATATTTTTCCGATATTCATTTTTCAGATCGGTTTTGTTTATCGGATCCACCAATAAAAGAATGCATGCAAGACTTATTCCTGGATTTACGCTCAACACTCAATACGCTACAGTTTTCTTTACTTATTAAAACAATTTAAAAATTTGAAAATATAAATCATTTTTAAAACAAAATGTTACCTATTGTTATTTTTTATAATCGTTCTTTTTATAAAACTGTAACAAAGTTAATATTATTGTTGCTTTTTTATAGTTTAATATTTTTTTCATAAAACTGTAAAATGTTGCTTTCTTATAGTTTTTTTTTAATTGTAAAATATTATTAATATGATTGTTGCTTTTTATAGTTTAATCTTTTTATAAAATGGTAACATATTGTTAATATGATTGTTGCTATAAAAACATGCTATGGTTTTATTGTTGTGATACTAAGATGAAAAAGAAAATAAAAAAGTTGAAAATAAAAATATCAGTTCTACATATTGGTTATCGGTTTCAACTCAAATCAATATTTCCTGTCTAAATATTTCCTTATGTGGCAAGTAACCATGTAATAAGCGTGATTATCTACATCCAGCCAGTTGTTACTGCAGAATATCGGGTTATTCCGGCGATAACAACCAGCAGGATGTACATTATTCTTTACTTGTATGTTTTTAGTATCAGAGATCTCAATATGATCTCAAACATTTCTCATCAAACTCTCCCAAGATTCAATGATGCTCATTTTAACGTTCATTCATTTTATTCCTCTTATTGTCTTACTGTAACATCTATTGAGTCTGTTTTAGTTCAAGTTGATTGCCGATATCCGATATGCTGATATTTTTCAACTCATTTTGGCCGTCAAGCCATTCCGATAACGTTCCGATAATATCATGCATCCCTATACTAAAAATTTACTTACAATGAAATCTAATGAGGAATTCCACTGCCTTCCTGAGCTCTGAAAAAGCAGCGTCTGAGCGCTAGTGTCTGGCTGCATTAACACTGGCACAAAAAAATCTGATTTTTTGCTCACATCTGACACAGATCGGAATTTATTGCACGTGTAAACACAAAAATCCACACGTGATCCGATTTTTTCGCATCCGATCTAAACCACTTCCAAATGTGGATTTTAATCGGATACATATCTGATATCTCGACATCCGACCTACATCTAAACACACATATCCGATTCCCTGCAGAACATGTTTGCCCATAAAGTTTATGTTTTATTGCTGGTATGCTGTGTGCGCTCACATTTTATTGACATGAACACTTTGCACATTTAGGAACTGGTGTTCAACCCCTGCCCGGTGAATTTTATAAATACAACAGCTTCACTACTAAAAGCTACATTATATTTCTTAGCAATGAGGTGATAACTTCCACTTGTTTGGAAGCTTTACACTCTCTCTTCTCTCGTTAATTCATTCGAATTCATTTAAATAAATATCATCTGGGCGCTACTTTATTTCACTAAAGAATTCTACCTCTAACGAGCTGTAGATAAAATAGCCTAACGAATAAAAATTACTGTAATTTTCCGTTATTTATCCGTTCAGTTAGATTTTGTGCTGCAAAACATCCATGACAGCTGTTGCTGGCAAATAATAATGGCCACTTGATGTGAATTATGTAAATAATTTTAATAGCATGGCAATTCAAACCCTGAGGGTCTACCATGTGCATAGTAAAGCGATAACTTGGGTGGGATTTAATTTAAACACAGATATCGGATACCAGTCGTGTCTAAAGTGAATGTAAACAGGCGGGTCAAAAGATGGGATCTGTGCATTAAGACTTGCAGTGTAAAGCAGCCTCTGTGTGTGAGGACAGGACTGGACGTGGTGTGATGTGAGATCACTCCCACAGGTAGCAGACCGTTACCTGGCACGTCCTCACCGCGTTTGGCTGCTATCCCAGAGTGCTTGGGAGGGCAGCCATATTGTGAGGATAAAAATAGCCTCTCTCACTCACGGCACGTTAATTTTCGTGCTGATAAGAAGCTTCCCTCGGCTATCAGGAGGAGTGAGATCTCCCGCTGGACTAGGGCCTTCCTACGACTGACTCCCGAGCATCTGGACCTCTGACAGTAAGTGATGCTCGTCTGAAGATACTAAAAGTGCTCATTTTTTACACCTGTACTATGTTTGTCGATGTTTTCACAACCATTTTCTGTGCTCTCTCTGATTAGCCAGCGCGCAGCAGCATTCAAAACCCGTTTTACTTCCGTAATTTGACGAGTGAAACAATATTCACAGAGGAAAAATCTAGGATGGGATTAAAACAGCACTGAAGGTTGAAATATGGGGGTCAGTAAGATTTATTAGGTTTTTGAAAGAAGTCTCTTCTGCTCTGCAAGGCTGCATTTATTTGATCAAAAATACAGTAAAAAATTGTGAAATATTTTTACAATTTAAAACAGCTGTTTTCTATGTGAATATTTGCTAAAATTTTATTTATTTCTGTGTATTTCCAGCATCATTACTCCAGTCTTCAGTGTCACGTGATCTTCAGAAATCATTCTAATATGATGATTTGCTGCTCAAGAAACATTTCTGATTATTATCAATGTTGAAGCATAATATTTTTGTGAAAATGATGAATGATGAATAGAAAGTTCAAAAGATCAGCAATTATTTAAAATAGAAATCTTTACTGCCAATTTTGATCAATTTAATGCATCCTTACTGAATAAAAATATTTATTTCTTTGACATAAACCTTTGAACAGTAGTGTGTGCTTGTTTGAAACATCAGCTTTATATTCCTAGACTAATTATGTATGTGTAAATTCTGCAAAGTACACAAATATTTCCTCACAGCTGATTGCGGTTGGTCAGCGTTCCTCGTATCAAAGAGCCAATTAATGCTAAATCTGGATCTCAGGGTGGTTTATTTCTGGTTCAGACTAATGGAAAACATCAGCACTTTCGCTCTCTGGTTTAAGGGGAAACACTCGGGCAACCGAGGTCAGCAGAGGCCAAAGGTCACGACCTGGTTGGCATGTTGAGGGATGATGACAAAATTTAGAACTGACGCTTTTTATACAAACTAGTGTAAAAAAAAATATTATTTTGCTTTGTTGGAAATAAAGATTACTGGAGTGCATTTTGCAATAAAATACTATTTACATGCCATTTCTTTTAAATTATTTGTGCAAGTTATGAGTGGAAATTTTTAAAAATAAATCCTACACCATTTTTTTTAGTACATTCTATTACAAATCCCAAGTCTGAGTGAAAACCTAAAGAGTTACAGGGTTTCTGTTCCTAGTACAGTATAATAAAGAATTAAGGACTACATGGAAACATCAAGCATGCAATAAATGTTACTTATGAGGATCCATTAGAAGTTTTTGATGGACAGACATGGATGAGTAACGCTAGATCTTCGTTGGATTTCTAATGAGGCTCTAATGGCAGCGGTGGGGAAGATTAGTACTTTTTTATTAAAGAGAACTGCTGCAGTATTAAGAAGCACATGCTCCGCTTTGATTTCTAAGAAGTGTCCGTGTAAAAGTTTCTGGAAGACAGCTGCTGCCGCGGCTCGCACGTTTGCCGAATTAGCATTTTTATCTTATTTTAATCGCAACAAAGTTGAAACAGCTGATGTTGGGCTGTCATCGGGCGCTGGAAAGCTTGTTTTTCTGTGTGTTATGAATGCTTGCTGCAGTGTTGATCTGCGCTCTGTTTGTTTTGCTGCAGTGTGTAATGAGAGCCATCCCAGAGATCTGATTAATGACTTTCATTTACCAAACTCCAATCACGGTGGAAGACGTCCTATAGAGCTGTCGAGTAGCAAGAATACAATATGCAAGTGCTGTGTTTCTGCAGACGTGAGACAAATGTATGTGTGCTTGTACGTGTCAATCAAAACTGTCCTTTACCCAGAATACACTGCAAAAATGATTTTCTCACTCCGTATTTTTATCTTGTTTTACAGTACAAATATGTAAACATTCTTAAATCATAATACATTTATTGAAAAACAAAATGAGTTAAGATAAGTCTTGTTTTATGAAAAACTGATTAAATTTAAGTGAGTTTATGCTTTAAAAAAAATCTTTTTTTCTTGTTTTAAGCATAAACTCACTAAATTGTGTTTCTTTTTTTTGTGCAGAAAATAAAGCCTAATATCTTAGACTTTTGTAGTTATTATAGTTAACTAAAAAAAAAAAAAATTGTTAGTAGAAATAACAATCCTGAAAATAAAATATAAAAAATTAAAACTTAAAACCTAACTTGATGTACTAAAATAACAAAAAACAAATAAATAAAAATGAATAAAAAGTATATAGACATATTTTGACAATAATTAAATTATTATTATTATATCTACAATTTAATATCAGCATATATAATATACACATATTATTTGTTGATAATAACACCTTGATATTGTATACGTTGACATAATATCAGGGTTATTAGCCTATACTTTACTAAAACTAAACCTATAAAAATAAAAAACATTTCATTACTTGAAATAAAATAAACATGAACTGAAATAAAATATAAAACGTAAACATTTTATTTCAGGCAGTTGCCAAGGTGTCATTTTTTCATTTTTATTTAGTTTAAATTGACATATCTAAAAGATAACAAAAACACGCAACAAAATTACTAAAACTTTAAATTTACTAATACCTTTGCTCCAAAACTGCAACTACATATTAATAACACTTTGTCTTGGTGGAAGAGCCTTAATATTATTTCCATTCCTCACACTCATAATCAGTTCTCACTAACAAAGAACACTGACTATAAACTGACTTCTTAAGCTGCGTCTGAATCCACCTAAAATCAGCCTGAAGTTGGCTGGTCCAAACCTGACACGTCTGCGCTGTCGAGCTCCTGTGAGCTGGAAGAAGATCAATAAGCGACAGCAGAGGAGAAGGACTGGAATATAAAGAGACCATCGATCCACACGAGTCACAGCAGGCCTTCAGAGCCACGAGAGACGGACGAGTTTCATCCAGAACACAACAAACTCAACCTGAAAACACTACAGATACTATCTGATATTTGATAACAAAATAATCATTACAAATATACATATACATTCACTGAAATATGTTGATATAATATACTGTTTGTTTAGTTACATTGAGACAGTTTTTGTTTTTTTGTCTATATAGTTTTTTATTTTTTATAAATGATTAGCTATTTTAGCAGCTTTGGAGCAGATGCAATTAAAAAAGTACTTTTACATTTTTAGTAATTTAATATTTTTATAATAATCCATATACATACACACACACACACACACACACACACACACACACACATATACAGTATATATATATGCAATATTTATCATATATTTATATACATAATTTTATGACAAATTAAACTAAATTAAAATGAGAATTTTGCATTACAAACTAGATAAAGTTTAAAAAAATAAACAAAAATGCATTATTTTGATTACTTTTAAATTTTAAGTAACATTTTTTATGGTTTTAGTTGACAATATTATTGTCAACATATCATATTAGCATATAATTATCAACATACATATGATATAACATATGTATTTAAATATAAAACAGTGACTTTTTCTGCATATTAATTTTCACATTAACTGGCCAATAAATGTGAAGTCTGTGAGTGAGTCATTGAATCATTAATTAATTTGACTCGTTCAAAAACACTGACTGATTCATTCAGTAACGAAGCAAGTGACTGTCTTTATGAGTGAGTCACTGAATCATTAATTCTACCAGTTCGCTTGAACACATGGATTAATTCATTAATGAAACAAGTGATCGATTCTGACTGAGTCATTGAATCATTCATTCAAACGAGTTGTTTATAACCACTGATTCAGCTGATATATATATATATATATACACACACACATACACGTCAAACATGAAACTTATGAGCAAGCAGAGGCAAGATACTTTATTAATCTTGTTTCAGAAGTCAATCAATAGAGAGCCAAGGCTTTTCTGATATGAATTATTCGCAGTGTTTGCTCTCCAGAGATCTGATCTCTAAATTCTCTAGACGCCATTCATAACCACATCGAGTCATAATCTACAATTAACGAGCGCATAGCGCAACAGTGATGTATGACAGAACATGCCCACTTTGATCATCAGGCCCCAAACGCTCATTAGACGAGATTCAGACGTTATGAATGAGGATTAAATCTGAAAATCATTACCACTGATTCATACTGATACAATCAGAGAGATCAGCTCCAGGAAAACCAGCTTGCCTTATTCAGTTTGTGTGATAAATATTCCAGGATTTATATTCCAGTAGATTTCCCTCATAAATATTTATGAGAAATAATGCCTGGGAAATGGAAGCAAATTGTTCAGGAGTTTGGAGAGCTCCGTATATGATATTGTATTCGAAATAAATGACCAAAGCACAGATTTAATCAAAAATCGCTTACATAGGCTAATGATTTCCTCAGTACTAACAGAGAGAAAGATATAATTCTATCAAGAATATATAAGTGCTTGAAGACACAGAGCTGCTTATAAAAGATCAGAAAATTATTTGAAAAAGAAAGTGAATTACCTTAAAAAGCTGAATGTGAATTCTTTGTTTTCTAAGATTTACTTGTTCTAGAGCAAAGGGAAAAGTTTAGAGAAAAACTTTAAAAATTGTAAAAATAAATAAAATTAAGCTTAAATGAATTAATAAATAGATTAAAATAATTAAATAAAATTTTAATATAAAAAGATAAATAAATGTTTGTTCAGAGTTCTCAAATGTTGAGAATGACTCATTTCAGTTGGACATTAATCTAACGTTTATTTAAATGTTGCTACTTTTTTCAGAATGTTCAGAGAACACACAAAAAAAATGTAATGTTCCCATGACGCTGTGGAATTCAACATTCTCTTCTTATTCACATAACCAATAAAAAAAAAAAAAAAAAAAACTCTTTTAAATTCATTTTAAAAAACTTGATGTTGAGTGAACATTCAGATATAACATTTTCATAACTTAGTGGCAATGTTGGTAAAATGTTCTTAGAACATGTTTTGGTTTTGTATCATTTATTCTCCATAAACTTGGTTGCAAGACTGCTGAATTTTTGTTTTATTAAACATCATATTGTAAGTACCTGGCAATTTTACGTTTGAAGTTCTGTGAGATCAACCCAGCTAATGGGAAACTAACGTTTTTAAAAAGCTAGGACAAAACATTCTTTAAAGTGATGTTTATGTAATATCCTAATAACGTAATATTTGATATACATTCTCATAACGTTAGAACAACATTCTCCGTATGTTCTTCTGATGTTATTTGTTCGTCATAAACATTCTCACAATGTTGAGAAAATGTTCTTCGAAACACATTTTTGGAACGTCCTCGTGATGTTTTTTGAAATTGATGAACATTCTGAGAAAAGTTTTTGTAACTTTTAAATGTTCTAATCGCTACAAGAAAACGTCATTTTTACGTTCGTGAAATATATAAAAAAAAGAAAAATTCAAAAAATGTTATATTTTAGGCAAAAATAAAGTTAGCAGAACGTTTGTGTAACCTTCAAATAATGTTATAATCACTGGACATTCCAACATTTTTGCAACATTTCAAAACAATGTTCCAACAACTTTTTTATAACCTAATTTTGTTCCCTGGGAAATAGAATTGACACAGTATTAAACCAGGCACTTTTATTACAAGTAAGTAAAAAAGAGTAAATAAAAAAGTTATCCATCTCAGAATGAAATGTAAAAACATATTTCCAAAATAACTAAAGCACACTTGCTGAAGACAGCCAGTCAGAAGTGTACATGACTTCACTCCTTTTGCTTTTAACACATAAGATGTTTGAGAGCATGTTAAAATAAATCTCTGCCAGCGTTTACCGCGTCTGACATCAGCCGATCCCTCCACACTAGTCTTTCATCCAACCCACAGCCCTCCATCATGTCCTCCTCAATCAGACGAGCTATTCATCCCAGCGCTTCACCCTTTCATCTCTTTATCTTTCCCAGGGCCCTGGGAAGAACGGGCTACATTCATTTCTTAATTGCCGTGCTCAAATTCAGCATTCAGCGCTCTATTTCTGTCACAGATGCTGAGGAGATCTTTGCCATCCGGTGCAAGAGATGCGACAACAAACAGTCACACGGACGTTTAGGCAGAGGATCTGAGATTCCCAAAGAGCTCTGAGAGGATCCTGACACTGTTTGTGATTGTGGAAAACCGAAAGGAGTCAATATATGGCATGCACAGACTCGCTTTCCACATACAAAGAGAAATAAATAAGGTCCAGTGTGTTTAAGGGAACATTTAAAGTGATTCGTTTTACTTCATACTCAGAAAGACTTGACTACACTATAAAAACCTGCATTTTATTTTTGAAATGTTGTACTTGTAAAATGTTATACTCCATCTAAAATGATTTTAAACTACATTTTTGATGGTTGTATAATTCTTTGTATTTTATTTATTTTATATACTCCTAAAATGTTTTAAACTAGATTTTTATAATTAAGATTTATTTTCTTTAATAGTGTAAAATGCTGTACTCCATCTAAAATTATTGTAAATTACATTTTTAATTTTTGCACATTTTTTTGTTTTATTTTCTATTTTATTTATGCTATACTCAATCTAAAATTATTTTAAACTACATTTTTAAATTCATTTTATTTTTTTATTTTAGTGTAAAATGTTATATTCCATCTAAAATTACTGTAAATTACATTTTTTATTTTTGCATGTTTTGTATCTTTTACATTTATTTTATAATTATATTTTATTTTATTTTAAAGTGTTACCTGCTATACTTAATCTAAAATTATTTTAAGCAAATTTTTAATAGTTCTGTAATTCTTTATATTTTATTTAATTATTTTATTTTACAGTGTGACATGCTAATCCATCTAAAATTATGTAAAACTATATTTATTTACATTTATAATGCTTCTATAATTTCTACTTTTCTATTAGATTTCATTCATTTTTTTAATTTAACTTATTTTTTCTTTTCTTTTACAGTGTGACATGCTACACTGATTTAATCCATTAAAAAAAAGGTTTTGTTGGTATCAATTAATGCCTTTTGTGTTGATTCTGTGATGTTAAATAATATTTTTGGCTTGAATAAAACCAGTTAATATGTATATTACCAATTTTAGGTCAGTATGTGAGCCGAAAATTACACTTTTAACATTTGCTCATAGAAGTCTTAAAGATACAGTAGAAAGAAAAAATAAAAACGCATGTAAACTACACGAGATGATATGGGAAGAGGGAGTCACCAGATAAACGTGTGCGGCACATTTCACACAGATTACCAGATTAGGCCGATCTCCTCGGTCAGACGAGGATACGCTTTTCTGCTCTGTTCAGACAGAAAGAATAGACGCTTCAATCCATTTCTTCAAAGGCAGGAGAGAATAAGAGAACAAGAACAAGAAAGAGGAGGAGATGACAGGTGTGAAAGAGGAAAATAACAGCAGAAAATGCCTGCAAAAATTATAAATAAATAAATAAAATACAACATAAATTAAAGAATAAAATTTAAGCTTTGTTTACTTGCTATTTATTGTTGCAGGTTTGGTCCTCCAACGAATAAAAATGAATAAATAAATGTATAAATAAAAAAAATACAGAAATAAATAAATAAATAAATATAACAATAACTGCTTTTTATTTTTGCAGGTTTGGTCCTCCAAAGTTTAAAAATCAATAAATAAATGTAAAAATAAATAAATAAATAAATAAATAAATAAATAAATAAATAAATAAATAAATAAATAAATACAGAAATAAATGCATGCAAGAATAAATAAATATAACAATAACTGCTTTTTATTTTTGCAGGTTTGGTCCTCCAAAGATTAAAAATTAATAAATAAATGTATAAATACAAGCAAGAATAAATAAATATAAGAATAACTGCTTTTTATCTTTGCAGGTTGAAATGATACAAATCCCTCTAGCAGTTGGTGTTGTGTATGTCAGCAGGCCTGCTAACGACGTGTAATGACACAATAAGCTTAAACAGGCCTTGAGGACGAGAGAAAGAGTGGGACATCTATGACTGTCTCAGCCTGGAAAATAAAGCTCCTTCCACAATCGATTCTGCTCAGAAATCTTACCGTGACAGTTTGGGAATCATGAGAATATGTTAGTTATCAGTGAGCTCATGTTCCGGCTGGCGTGACACATGCTGCCATATTGTGTCGCCAGCTTTAACCCATATTTATTGTGTGCGCGGACCCTTAGCACAACACTGCACACCAACGACAGCAACTTAGCCACATGATTAATGTGAGTCCAAGCTGCTTAGCATGGACCCATCTGGATCTACTGTTTACGGTGTGACTCACGGATGCCCCGCCCCTTGGGGGCGGAGTGAGAGTGATGGGGGCGGGGCTGCACAAACAGATAATCCTCTGTAATCGGGTTTTGTGCACTATTAAAGCCCGGAGGCCCGTTGCGTAAATTGTACGATCCAGTGTGAGATGGTGATATGACAGCAGGGAAGCCCTGCATGCGAGGATCTGATGATTCGTCTACTGATACAGGCCTGGGATTATGGGTAGTGATACGGGAGTGCAGGGGCCTGCAGGTGAACGGGTGAGGTTACTTGAAACCACAACAAATCCGACAAAAGGGGAAGATTTTAGGGCTTAAGATTTTATACACAAAGCTTGTCACAAGAACACTTCCAGTCCATATTTCACATTAAAAAAAAAGAAATTATATTTTGCATATTTTTATTGTCTATATATATATATATATATATATATATATATATATACACACACACACACACACACACACACACACACGGCATTTATTTTATTGCCTACATATATGCAAAATATTAGTAATTTTTTTTCATATTTCCATAAACATAACATCATGATATATATATCAGTATTTTTATTTAATTTTTTTTATTATTTATTAACACTGAACTGACATCTTAAAATGTTATAAAAATTTTATATATATATATACACACACATACACACAATTTATCTGTTAAATGTATTAAATATTAAAAATATTATTATATATAAAAAAATTAAAAAATTGTAAGAAATTGTAAGAAAAAATTGTATATACTGTATGTATATAGATGCTTATACATGTATACTGTTTATGCCTAATTTCTGATGGGTAGATGTTGTTTTTGTTCTGTAAATAGGGTAGGCGAAACAAGTCTCGGCTTCAGCCTACACCTTTTCGGTTACCTCCTTTGTTTGTATTGAATTGGTTGTATATATAATTTGTCTTATGTTTTATGTTTTGTAACAGAATAAACCTTTATTTAATTAAAAAAATATATATATATTATTATATTATATTATATTATATTATATATCATCTAGTGGCACAAGAAAATATTTAGAAATGCCTGGTAGAGGAAACTCAAACTGAATGAGAAAATATATATATATATATACATATATATATATATATACACATATATATATATATATATATATATATATATATATATATATATATATATTCAGAATGAAATTAAATGTATTCATAATTTACCTTGTCCACTATCTCTGTTTGGAGCAATGCATTCTGGGCTTGCCTTTATCTGGATGGATGGATGTGGTGCTAATTTTGGCCAAAACAGTGCTGTCTAGATAAGCAGCTCACCAGGTTACAGACGGAAGATTATATTCTCTGGGTGATTTTCAGACTGTAAATTCATGCTTATCTATCTGAATGAGCTCATGCATACCAAGAAAAACCAAAAATAGTGGACACCCCAGTTTCGTCTGCAAACTAGCTGGAGGTTTTTAAACGATCCTCATTTGCCCCAACCGCCTCGTAAAGGAGTCATATAATCAAATATAGAGTGGATAATTACCTCCTGTTCATCACTTATCGCCATGGCAATCAAGAGTCTTCATTGAGTCCTGATATAACCCAGCCGCGTCATTCATGAACACGCCCAGATCTGAGCCGCCCCACAGACACCTGAATCCACTGAAATACACCTCTGAACCATATGAGCATCTGTATGGATCTTATTTACCGAAAACATCTGTCATGCCCTGTTCAGGTGACATAACCTGGCAAATTCGCGTTCTGTGTCACTCACAGGTGTTCAGGTCATTCTAGCTTTGTTAGTATTATTATTTATATATATATAACCACAGATCCTCTGAAAACATGCATCATAAATCAGCTTTATTTGTTCCTGAAATAATGTGAATGAAGGGCGTATGGACGCCTCTGTTCAGAACTGCTGATGAGGCTGAAATGAAAGTGCAGTGATCAGGCCAGTGACAGATGTTTCTGACTTATAACTGAAATATAGACTACATTAAAGCCCACAGATTCAGTCTGTTATACAGCTGAATGTGTTCATGCTAAGGCACTGCCTAAAGACTTCATGTACATGCAAACACCTTTAGAAAATCTTGCAATATTTTAATGTTATATTAAAATATTTAAATTAATATTCAAGCATTTAAATTAATTTTTAAAAATGTTTTGAATATCTTTATTATACATTAATACTGAATTGATATCTTAAAATGTTATTTAAAATAAAATAGTATACATGCTATTTTACTATATTTATTTTTTATTTTAATAATATTTGTATGACATTTTTTGTCAAACAAAAGCAAAATGTATACATCATTTAAAATGCTATAAAAATATATTTAAGTAAATAAATATATATACAATTTTTAAAAATATTTTAATAAAAATTCTACAATGAATATTATTTTATTATTTTATTATATTTTAGTAGTATTTGTATGAATTTTTTTATATGTAATGCATGTAATGCAAAACCTATACATCACAAAATATTCTGAAAAATATACAAAATATTAGAAATATTATAATAAAAACTTCGACAATTAACACACTTACAACTAAAAACTTCACAGTCAAGAATTATAAAAAATACATATTTATTTGAAAATAAAAATAATAATTAAAAAATAAAACATTACAAATAATAAGTAATAACCTTAACAATAAGTTATCTTTAGAATATTTAAATTTAAGTAAATTATTTTTTTATTTTTTAATTTATTGATATTAAACTATCATCTTAATATAATAATACACACTGTTTTACTATATTTACTATACACACACACACACACACGCACACACACACACACACACACACACACACACACACACACACACACACACACATATATATATATATATATATATATAAAATACACTATAAATAAAATAATAATTGAAATAAATAATAATTATAATCTCAGTAAGAAAATGACTGGCAGAGGAAGCTCAAACTGGATGAGAAATGGAAGTAAATATCCATTAACTGATGTTTTTGCATTCAAAGATTATTAATCATGAGATATATTACATAAGAGCTGCTCTGCTGGGTTTGTCCCACGCCGAGTCCAAGCACCTTTAAAATTCTGCTTGAATAATCAAGAAAACTTCTGCTAGTTCCCTTCACTGCTTTAATAAACCAGAGTTTGCTGCAGGCATGTTTAAATGGCTTTAGAATATCAATTACTGCAATCTGATCTCATTATATAGTCTGAAACAAGAAGAGGTCCATTAGCTTCCCCAAACAGATCAGGAATGAAGACGAGGGTTTGTTTCTACAAACTCATTTCTCTTGTTCAAAAAACGTTTCGGTGCTCAAATGGTCAAGAAAAGTTATGCAATATTTGAATGGTGCTCTGAAATGTTGTAATGAATACAAACACATTCGGATATTAACAGCATGAGAGTGTTTCTGAATGAAAATATTACACTCACAGCTTGAAGTGGACGGATCTAAATCATGAAAAAACAGCCAAGCACTCAGGACGAAATCTGTATGCATGAAATATGCATTGGGTGAATGTGAATGTGTTTCTTGACACAGGTGATGAGATCTCAGACGGAACCTGCCTCACTGAGACGGGTGTAATTTTAACCTCGTCTGCAAGATTTCACGCGTTTTCTGTGAAATCTCACACTTTAGGGCCTCCGACGGGTGTGTGCTTAATTGGTGCTCGAACAAGATGCAGAAAACGATCTTCATATTCTCTGTGAGAACAAACGTCACTCTCATTTTCAGCTCCAGCACACACAAACATCTCCTGATCACAGAATTTATCATATAAAATAGAATACAATTGTGTTTCTTTTTATTTAGTTACATTTTGTAAATTAACTTAAACAGTATTTTGTACGGCATTTTTATTAGAAAAATTATGTTATTAATTAAATTATAAATATTAAATAATGTATTACAAAATATTATAAACAAAAAATGTATTAAAGCAATATTTAATATATATATATATATATATATATATATATATATATATATATATATATATATATATATATATATATACACACACAACTAAAACCTTCAGTCACCCAGAACATTTACTAAAAACTACAAAACAACTAATTCACTTAAATTCATGATTATGACAATCATTTTAATTATTAATTATTTTATAATATATTTATAAAAATATAATAACAAATAAACAAAACAATTACACACACACACACACACACACACACACACACACACACACACACACACACATATATATAAATAACTGCATAAAATTAAATAATGTATATTATTATAAATTATATTTATGTATATTATAAAAATATATTATAATATATTTTTAATTATTTATAAAATATAAATTTGTATTATTTGAGTTATATTTTTATTATATATATATATATATATATATATATATATATATATATATATATATATATATATATATATATATAATTTATGCATAAAATTAAATAATTTGTATTAAAGCGTAATTTTTTAATTATGTTCATAATATTTTGTATGACTTTATGCATACAATTATAATGTACACATCATACAAATTATGAATATATAAAAACTATTTTAAAGATTATAATATAAAAATTCTACAATATTTAATACATTTACAACTAAAAACTTTACAGTCACCAAGAAAATTTACTTAAAACTACAAAAACAACTCAATCAGTAATCATCATGATTATGACGTCACAAACGCTTCTGGCCAAAGGGTCAGAAAAAGGGTAGGATATGGATATGAAAAGTTAGTTGTTTTTGGTCTAAGAAACCTAGACTAATATTATAAATACAAAAATCATGGGAAAGCGATCTTCACAGTGCTGAATGCCGGTTAAACATTAAGCTGACCTCAGTTTGTATCTGCTGCACAGTAACCGTGTTTAGACGAGTCTCAGCGTCTGTCGGCTCGAAGCAGAGGTGAAAATAGCCAAGAAAACTCCAGAGAGCCGCAGCATCTCACATCTCCGGAGACCAACACACCCTGCTTGGTATTCAGACATTACAAAGATGAAACCCAAAGCCGGACCCTGGAATAGCCCTGCCACCTGAGATCCCCAAACTCTGACCGCTTGAGTCACACACACACACACACACACACACACACACACACACACACACACACACACACACACACACACACACACACACACACACACTCAGGATGCAAGCGGTATCCGTCGATTAGATCCAGGCCTGTGTACTGTCTCTGTAAATAACTGTTGACACAAATTTCGCTCTTGCTTGTGAAATGTTGCAGCTGCTGCAGATTAAAAATAACCCTGAGTGCAGATGCCCTGAGAAACCAAAGTGCTTAAAAAGCACAAAAACACAAAGTGATGAAACAGAATCACATCTGAGTTCCGGATAATCACAAGAAAAAAGAAAAACACTGAGATCTACAAATGCACGTTATGGCTTTCAAAATATGAAGCTATATACAGTTTCAAATTCAAATTCTCAACAAAATTTCATTTTAACATTTTAACATTTTGTGTGACATTTTATGATATTATATTTTGTAAAGAAATATATATATATATATATCATACTTTTTAAATAATTATTTTATACTGTTTTGTATGACATTTTATGATATAATATTTTTATATTATACTTTTTACATAATTATTTTTATCTTAGTTTGTATGACATTTTATAATATAAAATTTTCTAAAGAAATACACACACATATGATTTTTAATGATTTTAATAATATACTTTTATACTTTACACATTTTAAATTATTTTATATTTGTAATGACTTTTTGTAAATTCAAATATCATTCAATATATTAAATTATAATCTTAAAATATTATATATATTTTAAAACAACTCAGAAACAAGCATAGTAAAGTGGAGTTGCCTCTTGGTTTGATATTTGGTATCTAATGCAGTGAAACTGAGACATTTTTAAATGTGACCTACAAAGCGTCCAAATATATTCATATTGACTTTATAATAGAACAGTAGTTTCCTGAGCTATAAAAGAGCAACTGCAGAGCAGTACTGTTTTATTCATGACTGTAGTGTGTTTGAGTGTCAAGGCCAGATCAATGTTGTGTTTTTGTCTGTGCTGCAGTAAAGAGAAATGAGAATCATATCAGTGCGGTTTAAAAAAGTGGTTTGATTTAAAAGTTGCAATGGGACTTAAAGATCTTGTGCTGAAAGAATCCAGCAGATTTCACACACACACACACACACACACACACACACACACACACACACACACACACACACACACACACACACACACTTTTACTGAGAATTACTGAGCGCTCAGAGAATTTATAGAGATTAAACACTCTTAAAGAGAAAGAGAGATTCTGCTCTTCATTTCTTCTCGTCTGGACAGTACTGACCATGTGACCACAGCTGGTGTCCAGACAGGCGATTAGAGGAGACGACCCTCTCCTCCACTTCTAGACAACACACACACACACACACACACTGCTGTTAAATGAGGCGTGAGATCTTCAGCAGAATAGCCTGAGAGTCTCTACTGCACAGAAGCACATTTCTGATGATACGCAGCATTAAAATCAAAGCGATTAATTAACACACACACACACACACACACACACACACACACACACACACACACAGATCCATAATTTCTGCCAACGCTTATGAAATCAGCATAGTGTCACGGTCATGTGAACGCATTCATGTTTACTGTATTATAACCGCTATAAAACTCCTTAGAGATCAAACTTTAGTTAAATTACAAATAAATAAAAAGATCAATAATGATTTTTTTTTTAATTAATTAAAAATACTAAAATAATACAAGTTTTGACTGGCTTTGTAGAGTTGGACGATTAACCGAAATAAAACAGAAATCGAAACATGGCTTAATGCAATTATCAAATCAAAAACGCTGTGATTTCATGAAATAAATATAGCATTAAATTATTAATATAGCAATATAACAGTGAAGATACTTTTGAAGATACAAAAGTTATAAATATTACATATTAAATATAACATAGTTATTAAATATTATTATTATTATTATTATATTGAAATATTAAAATACTAATAGTTTATTATATTTTATTATATTTATATTATTATATTTAAATGTAATTATATATATATATATATACACACATATAATACAATTTTTGCTAAATTGTGCAGTCCTGCATAAATGCACAGCAAACTTTTTTTTTAATTGCATTCAACAATTTAATCAGAAAAATCACAATTAGACTTTTTCCTCAAATTATGCAGCCTTATATCGTTGTATCAAATAGATTTAGAAGACATGGCATAAACTGTACATTGGGCAAAAATTATTTATATAAAAAGAGTGTTTAAAAAAAGATTATATAAAAGAAAAAAAAACTAAGATTATTGGGTATCGTTAACAAGAAAATACTATTTTGGTTTTTCTACTTCAAAATTTCACATTTAAATTCACGTGTTCTTTGCCATTTCTTTGTAATTGTTAGTCATAGAGTGTTTGTGCGTGTAAGATCATGTCACAGCAAACGCCGACTGCTCGTCAGCACAACTGCATCTCGTGAAAAGGAGTTTGTAAAACTCCAGCGGCATTCAAACAGAATCACACTGCAGCCAGTCGAACACACAAACACCTCAAACCATGCAGAAGAGACTCGAGAGAGACAGGTCTGCCGTCCCACAATCCATCACTGCTCCTCAACTCAACCCACCAGACTCTCCAACAACCTCCATCTCCCTCGACTCCTCATCATAATGTGATGCTTTCTTCTGCGCTCCAAGCATCTGTTCATCATTATGAAACATCACTCATCTGCCTTCATCAGAAAGAACCCAGCACTCTCTCACACACACACACTAGTTTAGTTGATATAGCAGCACCTAGAACAGCTACCCAGGAACTAGGGACTAGTTATGGTCTCTAACAATGTTCTCAAAACTTTAGCACAGAAATGTCGTCCGTACTGTACATCATTCATGGAATGTTTTTTTCTGAAACATTTTAGAATGCTTGTCTAAAAAAATTTTAAATATTAGAATGTTCAGAACATTCAAAAGTAACATTGGCATAATGCTTGCAAGATGATAAAACGGAATGTTCCCTTAACGTCCGTTTAATGATAAAATGTATATATTTTTTTTAAACATTTAAAAAACTGGATGTCATTCAGGAATAACTTCGATTCATCAAGGATGCATTAAATTGATCAAAAGTGAGAGTAAAGACATTTATAATGTTACGTTAGATTTCTATTTCAAATAAATGCTGTTCTTTTGAACTTTCTATTCATCTGTGAATCCTGAAAAATAAAATGTATCACAGTTTCCACAAAAATATTGTGCAGCACAACTGTTTTCAACATTGATAATAATCAGAAATGTTTCTTGAGCAGCAAATCATCATATTATTATGATTTCTGAAGATCATGTGACACTGAAGACTGGAGTAATGATGCTGAAAATACAGCTGCACATCACTGAAATACATTACAGTTTAACAGAGATTCACATAGAAAACAGCTGTTTAAACTATAATAATATTATATATTTTACTGTATTGGTGATCACATTAATGCAGGCTTGTTGAGCAGAAGAGACTTCTTTCAAAAAATAAAAAAATCTAAGGATTTAAGTTTTTAAACAGCATTTCCTCTTGAACTTGCAAAGAGACAAAACTCAATCAAACCAGATAAAAGCTACAACTCTCTGATTAATGAGGCTGAAGACTCATTACATTTGGAGCCAGAGTCATTTACGCTTAAATTATGCAATTTGTAACGGAGCTTACTTTTCTCCGAAAACAGCCTAAACAAGACATGCGAGGTCTTTATTTCATTAACAGCTCTGTTACTGAATCTCTCTGCAGACAAATGCAAGAATGTGCTCGTTTGCGGCTGATGTTTGTCGCTCGTGTTTTATGAAGGCGTTTAAGAGTCAGACGTCAGGATTGTCTGCTTGAATAAAGTGAGTTCAGGTGTGAAAGTCACCGTGAAACACAGCTGTGATTAATAACCAAACACTCCAGAGGCACAATCCCATTTCACATCACACCTCAAGTCACATTTAAATCAAAACCAACATGTGTATGAATTATCTAATGATGTCTGATGAAGTCTACAGTTCATAAAGTAGAGCATGGGTTTAATTCCCAGGGAATGCATGAACTGAGAAAAATCTGAACCTTAAATACAACACAAGTCACTTCGGTTAAAAATGTTTGCCAAATGCATAAATGTTATGATGAAATGGCCATGTGTCCAGTTCACAATCAACTTCATAATCAGATTTTTTTTTTTAGGAATTGTTTTTATTTAACTGTATTTATTTATTGCATAAAGAAAATAGTATGTTTTTGGAATATTTAAAATCCTTTTTGCATTGACTTTTTTTTTTCTTTCAACTTGTTTTTTTTTAATTAATTTTATTACAAAACCCCCATGAATACTACAGAATATCAATTATATAACATTACAGAGTATACTTTCCCACCCCTACATTTATCAAACAGAAAAAAATCATATATAAAACCAATGTAATAAAAAAATTATAAATAAAATTTAAAATATATATAAAAATAAAAGTTTCAAATTACAGTCATCATTATATAACATTCCACTTTATCTATTTACAAATTGCCTAAAAGGGGACCACACCTTTTTAAAAACCACTGCTTTACCTCTTACTGCAAATGTTAATTTTTCAAGTTCATTTTCGCATTTTGCAACCATTTTTTCTGCCGGTGCTACTAATTTTTGTGAGCAGTGGCACTGGTGTGACCACCGCGTTGCCCAACTCATAAGCGCTGCCATTTCTGTTGCATTTGAGAAACATCAAACGGCAGATGAAACGAAAGCGGAACTAAGCGGCGCTACATTTCAGCTGCGCAGCACTTTTATCAGCTCAGACCGTAATGCAAACAAACTTGTCCGAGCTCAGAACAGCTTTACTCGGAAGCCAAAGTTGATTTCGCGACACTGTAACTGCACAGATGCAACAGAGCTGCGAGATCCAATGAGAAGCGTTTGAATTCACAACACAATGATATGATTACGGCAAGATTTACTGAGAATCATTCAAATTCTGCACAGAAATCTGTTATAAACAGCGCTGACATACGTCAGGAAACCAGAAGCAGTAATACTAACTTTAACCATTGTGTTGTGTTAGAAATTACTATCAAGCATTTCACACAACTATTTCCAGCACTTTAAAGCTCTAAAATGATCCAGTTTGAAAGTTATTTTTAAAATAACATTCAAAATATACTTTGCGGTAAACAAACACTTATGTAAAATTTTTAAAATACATCAAATCACAATTATAACCAGTAGACAGCAGCAGAGGAGCACTTATTGGCTTATTAGTCATTCATTTATGCTTTTTCTCTATATTTTAAAATGATAAAATAACTATTATAAAATATCAAATCATCAAGAAGTCAGATTTTGTCAGAATTTTACACTTTTTTTGTGTATGAAGTAAGAAAAGTCACAAACTTTTCTTCAATTTGCTACTAAATTACACATAATCACTAAAGTTGGTCAGTTCTGTATGCTAGAAGAATAAAGGTACATTTAATTAGAGTGGAATATATACATTTCTGTATATAAAAAGTAGATTTTGCACCTGTTACTGTTATTAATAAAAGTAAATTTTGTATGCATCTTAACTTAAGCTTAGTGCTTTACTGTCAAATCAGTATAAACAATAAACAAAAGTAAAATAAACAAGAAATTAACATTAAATATTATTAGTAACTGCACTTATTAATGCAAAACAATAGTAATTTTAAGATTAAATGATCTTTATTTTGAATACCCCCCACACCACCGCCAGCGCTACCAAATCTGCTCCTGGCGCCACCATCTGTACAACGTTTAGGACTCTATGAGTATTATTAAAGGCCTGCCTACCAAGAATAAATCCATTTTGATCGTCCATTATTATTTTTGGTATATGAATTTCAATCCTTTTAGCTAAGGCTTTACATAATATTTTTGTATCGCAGGACATGAGTGAGATATGGCGATAAGATGCTCTATCTGTTGGGGATTTGCATCAGGCCCCGGTGCCTTTCCACTACTCATACTTTGTACTGCATCCACCAGTGCTTCGATACTTAAATTGTTTTCCAGATCTAATTTCGCATCTTCTGCCAATTGGGGAAGTTCAAGTTCATCAAAAAAAATATTTTGTTCAACTAATGTATCTGAACATTCAGAATTATATACATTTTCGTAATATGATTTAAAAGCATCGTTGATTTCTAAAGGATCCACCAATGTTTGTCCATCATCTAGTAAAACAGAATTTATAGCCCTACTTGTTTGTATCTTTTTTATTCTCCAAGCCAATAGCTTTCCAGGTTTCTCACCTTGATCATAGTAGGGCTGTTTTAACCACATCAAGTTTGTGATTATTTTATTACTAGTCAGCTCGTTGTATTGTGCTTTTAATGAAAGAAGCCTTTTTTGTTGTTGTTTTCAGGGTCATTATTCTCAAAAAATTGTATTTCCAATTCTTTAATTTGTTGATCAAGATCTCCCAATTTATTATAATATTCTTTGGATTTGCTTCTTGTGTAGCTCATTTTTTCACCTCTCATATAAGCCTTAAAGGCTTCCCACTTTATTGAAGCAATTGTCTGATCTATTAACACTAAAATATTCCTCTATTCTTTTATCCGTGAAGTCTACAGATTTAGAACTTTGGAGCCAATTGTTTGGAATCTAAATCTAAATGGAGTAGGTTTTAAGCTACTAAACTGTATTGCGAGTGAAACTGGAGCACGGTCAGACAGTAAAATACTATCATACCAGCACCTTTCTATTTTAGACAGCAGAGAGCTAGAGACAAGAAGGTAATCAATCCTTGAGTAAGTTTTATGGGTTTTTAAAAAAACATGAGTATTCTCTTTTATTAGAATTCAAATGTCTCCAGACCTCTGTTAAATTTAAATCTTTTATACATTTTTTAATTACTTTCCTTGATTTCTGGTGTGCTGTCTATGGCTGTAGAACGATCAAGTTGTATATCCAATACGCAATTAAAATCTCCTCCAGTTACATATTGTCCTGAATATGTTGATATTGTATAAAAAAGGTTTCGATAGAAAGAGGGATCATCTTCATTGGGAGCATATATACTTATTAGATTTACTTGTGTGTTCACAATTAATCCATTAAGAATTATGAATCTACTCTGTGGATCAATATATTGTTTGTGCATCTGAAAGGGAACTGATTTATGGATAAGTATCATAACTCCTCGAGTATGAGAGGTATATGGGGCAGAGAAAACCTGCCCAGGCCACTTGTGTCTTCTCTCAACAGATGAGTTTCTTGTAAAAAATAATATATTAACCCTCAGTTGCTTAATCCTATCTAACACCTGTTTCAATTTGACGATTTTATTCAACCCCTTTACATTCCAACTACTAAATTTTAACAAATACATATTATTATTATTATAACTATAATGCATAAAAACTAGACAGAACTGTCACTAAGAATAATGAGAATTCTGCTTATGGATTTATAATGTGGGAGAGGCAGCAGGCGGGCGATCGGATGACAGGAAGACGTTCAGGAGACGGATCTGGGATTCTGCATCCACTGCGAGCCGGTTTGAGTCGGTAATGAATCACATTATGAGGAATGTTACGCACACAGAGGCTTCTTTATATTAGACATGAAAGGAAATGCTTTTCCCGCTCTCCATTCGTCTCTCTGTCCCATACACAACTGTAAACCCTCAACGGAACGGAGACCGCCGGCAGCTCCGCGCAGAAATGAAAAATTACAATTTGAAATGCTTGAAAAATTTATTCATGCGCTAATATTGTTTCTGGGTGGCATACGTTAGTCCATCAGGCTGCCTGAATATAAATGTGATCAAATCAATGAGCTCCCGAGGGGAGCGTTGCGCTCGTGTTTCTGGCCTCTAATACACTCCTAAGAGAGTTGAGCTTCAGAGGAATAACTTCTCCTCATCTGCAAGGCCACGCTTCTTTCTGACAGCTCTCGGCTCTGCGTATGAATAAATAAATCGAGGCGATGGGTGGCCAGTGCGCCACTGCTTTTAACTTGAGAAGTCAGAACCCTATAAAAAAAAAAAAAGAAAAAAAAAAAAAAGAACTGAGATCATAACTCAAGAGTTTTCCGTTTTATTTTTGCCTAAATTACGTTTTATTTTTTTCCAAAATCTGTTTTTTTCCATTTGAATTTTTCTGGATCCCCCCCCCCCCCGTTTTAATTTTTCTCCACTCCTTTTTAACAGTTAAATTAAAATATGTTAATCAAAAAGTATGTCTAATTAATTAAAACTATGAAATTTACACATTTTCACATCAATTTAATAAAAGTTTAACAAAAATTACATTTAGGGCCCTATGAAATGTTTTATTTTTTCTCACCATATTTTTATTGTTAACAAATTCTGTGTTTTATCATGTCTAATTATTTGAATGCATAAAACAACTTAATTTATTCTTTTTTATTTATTTATCTATTTTTATTTTTTTTAAGTAGCCTTATGATTTTTGCCCCTCAGAAATTCTGTGTTGTGTATTTAAATTTTTCTGGTTATCAAATCAAGGCATAAAACATTAATTGTATTTATCTTTTAATTATTGAAAATTAAACAAACTTTTTTTGGGGCAAACAAAGGGGATTTACTATTAAAATTAAAACATGGAAGAAATGTTGTGTGATTATTCCTTAAAAAATAATGTTTGTTTCATCTTAGAAGTAGAAGTAGGCTATGTACATTCTACTGAAAAACAGACTTCAAATCAAACTGGACTTTTATTTTGACGGGTTGCCGTGAATACCTTTCCAGTTCTGTGCATGTGATATGACACTAGTTTTACTCAAATCAAACGATTAAATGCTCATGAAGTGACTCTCAGAGCAGCTCTGGAGATGTTGTTCAAATTCCATAACATTCCGCGTTAAACTGTGAATTCCGTTTTTAGGCCTGGATTCTGTGATTGCGTTAGCGTTTTCCGCATTATGGGGCCCTACATAAGAAACATCAGTGATGTTAAGCAGATTATCTGGGTTTTCTACATCAATAACATTCTAAAAAGCGTATACATACAAAACTATGGCTCGCATAATGCCAACTTCATGAGCAATATTCCTCCATCACGGAGTGAGAAAGAAGCAAAGCTGCTCTTTTCATCAGTCTCTGAAGTGCCACTCGATCCAGCTTCAAAAACTGTTATGCATAAATTGCAGGTTATGCAGGAGCTGTCATTTCTGAAACCATGAGAGTATTTCTGGCTCGTTTGTCTTCACCTGCAAATGAGCACTCGGCTCTCGTTAGGAGACATCTGTCCTGCTAACCTCTGACCTCAGCCTACTTTTGAACAAAACCCGGCAAACATGCAGTTTCTGAAGCAAAAAAAAAAGAAGAAGAAAAGAAATGGAAAATGTAGCACAAATATCAATCAAGTAAATATGATTTCACAATCCAAAATCAAAATGAATGACCTAAATGCTCCTGGTTATTATGCACGATGCATCAATGCATGCTATTCTAATTTTAAAAATAATGTCAGATTTTTGATAATTTATAAAAAATGTATAATAAATAAATATATCCATGTTATAATTTTTATTTATAAGTTTTAATAATCTTTTTATCAAAATTTACTAACTTTCTCCAAAAACGAAATATTAACCAACTAGATTTGCATTTTTTAAAGGACAGCAATCGCAAGGCATCAAAAGTATTGTGTTAAAAAAGTTGAAAATACGTGTTAAAGTTAAAGAGAGATGCAATTCATTATGCAAATATTATAATGATGTCACAGTTGAACACAGTTGAAAAACTTGAACTTTATATATAGCGTAATATAAAACGGAATAATAAACTGAAATTACATACAAAACAAAGATACGCTTTTTTTAACAAATATGTTTTTTTTTTTAACAAAAATATTTTTTAATTTCTACTTCAAAAGTTCATGTTTAATTCAATGCAGTTTGTTTGTAATTAACTGTGAAATTTGCTCACAATTTCTGAGGGAAAACCACATTTTTTCAGTGTATTTTTAGTATTAAAAGAGAGGCTCTAAAACAGTATGGTTATAAAACAAGGAAGAATAAAATTTAGTTTTGCATTTAAAGTGCAAAAGCACCACAACACCTGAAGTCAGATTAGCATAAACCTTGTCTTTTTACAGTACACTGAAAGATGCTGTTGCTTCGGTCTTTTCTCTTCTCTTCTGGAGTCTAAGCAGTACAAGATAAATTCATTACAAAAAAGTAGCAATAAAGATGATGCAGAATAAAGCCCAAGATGTATCTGGCAAGCACAGCAATATTATTATAGTCATGCAGATGCAATCCAATCAAATCCCAAAAGATGAAATCAACTCCTGACCTACATGACTTCATGCTGAGCATTCGCTTTGGCTCAGAAATGCCTCACAATGAAAGGTAATCGTGTTGTGAATGCTGTTACACACGTCTAAGACCATGAAACACAATTATCACTGAGAAAATCTCTGAAACTCTGCCATTTGACAGTAGCTTCTGCTAAAATACCACCAATTACACTCCCAATGGATTTGATCTGCTGCGAGGAGAGAGTCACGGGTTTGTTTCAGATCCTCAAGAGAATGATTTCTTCCCTTTCAAACAATTAAAGACTCCTCAAGCTACAGCGTCTGTGTTTTGGCTTTCATGAAGTGGACTTCTGTCCGCTTTTCAAGCTGTCTCGAAAGTCCTGAGGCCCCTGAAGACAATCAACTTCTGTTCAAAAGCGTCCGCCGCTTTCTGGAAGCAACGCTAATCTGTTTTTATCTCGTTGGAATTGGAAGCAGAACTTGTGACTCAGACGAAACAGAAGGACATGGAGGAAAGACGGAGAGGAGTCAATGTGTTGTTTTGATTCTGCTTTCAGGGCTCGATTAGCTAAAAAACATGTTACTCCGGTTAATGCGACAAGGACAACTTTTTCAGTCATTAATGTAACACACTCTTCTAAAAGAAAGGTGAAGGTCAGAGAAGCAGCTCAAAAGTTGCTGTTTTAAGAGAAGATTTAATAGAGTGCTAATGCATTTATGTTTTAATATAGAATCAACTTCGTCTCAAATGTTTCTCATTAAACTTCTTGTGAAAAATATCATGCACGAAAACAAATCAATAGTTGTTATACAGTAAGAGTATAAATCTATAAAATGAATGTGGAGCTGCTCAGATCACTGGGTGAGAAATGATTGAGTTCACATCGACCCTGTTTCCCAATCCATACGTCTAACTTGGGCTGTTTCGGAAAGTGCATAAAATAAATGCAGATGTCAGATAAGGGTCGCTTTCTAAAAGATGAAAAAAAAAAAAGGATATAGTTCAAGCCATGCAGTGTAAATGCAGACAAAGAGAATTCGGTTGCGATTTTTCTCATAGTTCGGGTCACAAGCGTCTTCCTAAAGAATAGTTCTCTCATCCTGCACTGAGAGCTGCATTGTGAAATTGTTCAAAGAACGAGAGAACGAGATGAAGTGCAGAGATCAAGACAGATGAGAGAAAGAGGGAGGAGAAGAAGGATAAAGAGAGAGCAGGGAGATTAAATGCAAAACACTGGAAACACAGCTCAAGTCTAGATGAAGGCAAATAATGCTTGGGGGTAATGTTTATGTGAGAGAAAGGATGAGGAGAGAGGCATATCATCATAACTTTAATAATTCATTCAGCATAAATAAACCATGAGCCGCAGATTTCTCCCTCCTCGAATGAAAAGCTTTACGGTTCTGAACCTCACCAGACCTTCGTTTCTCTCCACGGCAGAGCTTTCCGAGTTCATTTCATGGTGTGAAGCCACACAGAAAACCTCTTTTGATTCAAATCCATCCCAACTTTTCAATATCGCAGAGCGCACAAACACAACCGCACTGCAATCCTCCAAAGCTGATCCACCGGCTGTGCTTGAAAAATGAGCATTAACAATCATCAAAGCCAACGCCGTGAAAATGAAAGAAGGTACACAGCAATCCATCTGGACAGGATGCAGAAAAATGTGTTTTAACTTGATCAGATGTGAAAGTAAAATATATGCAAGAAATTCTGGAGCAACCTAAACCATGATGTACATTCTCTAGACTTCATTACAAATAAAGAAGAGGAAGAACTGAAAGAAGCAGAAAGTAGGAGGAAGAGGAAGAAGTAGGAAGAGAAAAAAGAAAATTTAAGAAGAAAAGGAAGAACTGGAAGAAGAAGAAGAGGAAAAAAGATAAGGAAGATAAGTGGAAAATAAAGAAGCAGAGAAGAAAAAGTGTGAAGAAGAAGAAGCAGAAGAGTGAATTATTTAAATATTATACAAAATATTATATTTTTGAAAAATATTATCATATTTAAATTCTTATAATATTATAATAATTCTTAAATATTATTGTTTATTAATTGTTTACCATATTTATAATTATATAAGTAATTTAATAAAAATTGGACAAATACATTTGATATTTAAAGTAAATTGAAAAATTGTAAATAAAGTAAATAAATTATGTAAGCTAAAATTAATAAGGAAAAACTAGACCTGTGTGTATTTAAATGTTATATTACAAAACTCAAAACTTTAAAACCTGTCTGCATTAAACATAATGCTATTATAATATGTGAAAAATATAATTATTAAATATTATTATTATTATTATTTAGCATTATTCATAAACAATTATTTTAAAAAGTACTTACATAAGTAACGTAATAAAAATGGCCAAAACATTTGATATTATTTTTTTTTAATTGTAAATAAAGTAAATAAATTCAGTAAAACCAATAATTAATTAATAAAAACAAAAATCTGTTTATTTACATGTTATATTAGAAAACTTAAAACTTTAAAATCTGCCTGGATATAATTATAATAATAATGTGAAAAATACAATAATTAAATATTATTATAATAATTATTAAACATTATTTAGAAATACTTATTTTTAAAAGTACTTATAAGTATTTTTTAAAAATGGACAAGTAAATTTGATATTAAAAATTTGTAAGTAAATAAATTCAGTAAACTCATTAATTAATAATTATAATAATAAAAAACAGATCAATAATAGTTTTGGAATCAGATCATGGTTCCCAGAATCGTAATCGGATCGGATGGCTAAAGATTCTCACCACTAGCGTCTAGTATAAACAGCTGAAATGCTAACGAGAGCTCATTTGTGATTCTTCTTTCCTCTGGACTCACACACGGTCTCCTTGAGATGCTGAGTGCAGTAACGTGAGCGTCTCTGGACCGTCTGTGTGTCAGAACAGACCCGCGGCCGGCTGCGGCTCCACAGAGAGCAGATCTCTGCTTTAACACACGCCTGTGGAGCATCTGTCTGTGTTAACAAGACCACTGACATCTCTCACTGGAGCTGTACACACACACACACACACACACACACACACACACACACACACACACACACACACACACACACACACACACACACACTCACACACACACACTCACACACACACACACACTCACACATATTAAGCAGCAATAAAATGATATTGTTAACATATGTGTGTATGTATATATATATATATATATATATATATATATATATATATATATATATATATATATATATATATATTAGGGCTGTCAAATGATTAATCACAATTAATCACATCCAAAATAAAAGTTTTGTTTACATAATATATGAAAGTCGTGACATTTGTCAAGTATGGTAACCCATACTCGAAATTGGTGCTCTGCATTTAACCCATCCAAGTGCACACACACAGCAGTGAGAAGTGAACACACACCCGGAGCAGTGGGCAGCTATATCCAGCGCCCGGGGAGCAACTGGGGGTTCAGTGCCTTGCTCAAGGGCACTTCAGCCATGGGTATTGAGGGTGGAAGAGAGCGCTGTTCATTCACTCCCCACCCACCTACAACTCCTGCCAGCACCGAGACTCGAACCTGCGACCTTCTGGTTACAAGTCCAAATCTCTAACCGTTAGGCCACAGCTGCCCCATATGTATGTGTACAGGGTATATTTATTATGTATATATAAATACACACACATAAATTATATATTTAGAAAATATTTACATGTATATACATTTATATATTTATATTCTTATATTTTATTTTATATATAAATATATTTAATATATAAACATAACATATTCTTCTTAAATATATACATGCATGTGTGTGTATTTATATATACATAATAAATATACACAGTATACACACATGTATTATGTAAACAAAACTTTTATTTTGGATGTGATTAATCGTGATTAATCATTTGACAGCCCTAATATATAATATATATATATATATATATATATACTGTAAATTGTAAATTGTATTATTATTTAGAATAATTTACGTTTGCTAATCTAAAATACTAACTGAAAATGTTAAATACATAAAATATATATTCAGTTCGTATATTTAATATATTAAATACATGAAATAAAAACATAACTGGATAAATTAAACTAAACTATGTTTTATGTTTTCAACCGAAAATAACTAAAATATGATAAAAATAGTCAAAAAATTAATTTATTTTATTTTATTATTAAAATTTTAAATATATATATATATATATATATATATATATATAACAATATTTTTTTTTATAAAAAAAATTGTAATACAAAGAAAAATGTAAAAAATATAATAGAAAAAAAATAATGGACAATAAAAACTAAATAAAAAATCCAAACTATATTAAAGCAGTTCTGTGTTCTAGTGATGATTTAGTAACAGCTCTGACATAAATTCACTACACAACTACTAACTATAGACCAACTATTAAGTTCACACATCACCACTAGGTCTACTAGTGAAACCATGACACCAGTGAATCTGATTCAGTAAATAATGCTAAGTCCGTAATCATCATATAACAACAGAGTTGTGCTCATTTCCATTCACAGGAGGGAGAGCGTTTCATTCTCCATGTGGCTCTCTCTCTATTCTCTCTGTCTCTCACTGTTCAGCTCGACTCGGTCTGTCTCGGTGGAGCTCTGTGCTATTGTGTGCTGAATCATTGTGATGAAGTCTATGCACGCTGTGATCTGTGACGGGATGCTCTCGTAAAGTGCGTGACAATTGTCGTATTGTACCTCGTTTACCCGTGCGGCCCGCTGCCTGGTCCCTAGCTGAGCAGCATCTTTATTGTTTCAGTCGTTCGCTCTGTTTTCGTGAGATACTCTATTATGTGTGCTATCATGTCTAGTTGTATTGTTGTGTGTGTCATTGTCGGATTTTTCTGCACGAGTGTACTGTCGTGATTCAATATGCACAGTGTGTTTGTGTTGCCAAATCTGTGCGGTTTAAACAACAGTTACACGAGTCTCTTGAGTCTACTATCATATTCAACACACAGTATGATACATACACACTGGATGATTGAGGTCTCTCAAAAAGTAAACAATAAACAATAAGAATAACACAGTCCAGTCTAGGCTTATTATGTTTAATGAAAACTAAAATGAAAACATTATGGTAATATAACTGGAAAAAGAGTAAATGAAATACAGTAAAAGCAAAAATAAGAAAAAACTATTTTAGTTTTGTTTTTTTATACGTTATATTATAAAAACGTGAAGCTTTAAAACCTGCCTGCACTTAACATGATAATAATAACAACAATAACAATTAAATAAACTGAAACTAGAAAACTGAAAAACTATGAGGAAAAAAGAACAAAGTGAAAATTAACAAAAATGAATTAGGTTTAATTCAGGGTTATTAGAGTTAACTAAAACTAAAGCCAAAAAAAAAAAAAAAATTATTTTTTACATGACATAGAATATAAAATACTAAAAAACACAGTTTCTTTCCCAGCTAGTTGCCAAGGCAACGTTTCTTTTTATTTAATTTAATGATGTACTAAAATAACTAAAACTACAACCAAAATATAAATTGTTTCAATGATAATAGTTTCTCAATGATACTAAAATAAAGCTGGTTTAATTATAAACTAAATAATTAACTAAATTAAACTAAGTAAATAATTTTAATAATAAACAAATTGTAAAAAAAATTAAACTAAATTAATTAGACTTTTTATAGGTTGGCAGTGTGTTTCTATTGACAATGTTTTAATGCATTATGAAGTTTTAAATGGTATTTTTATTGGTTTTCAATCATTTTTCATGCCTTTATTGTGATATGATGTTAACTTATTTATCTTTACCTTATTTATTTATTTATGGATTTGTAAGAGTGAAAATGTATTATGTACGTTTGCAGCATTTCGAAGTGTATAAGTAAAAATCCTTTGGGCACAATAAAGCAGATAAACCCTTAAAAGTACAGAAATATTTCATAGCAGACCATCAGAGAGAGAGAGAGAGAGTGTGTGTGTGTGTGTGTGTGTGTGTGTGTGTGTGTGTGTGTGTGTGTGAGAGAGAGAGAGAGAGAGAGAGAGAGAGTGTGTGTGTGTGTGTGTGTGTGTGTGTGTGTGTGTGTGTGTGTGTGTGAGAGAGAGAGAGAGAGAGAGAGAGAGAGAGAGAGAGAGAGAGTATGTTTGTTTGTTTTGCATTTGTAAAGATTCAAGAGTTTGACTGCGATTAAAAATGTAAAGCGTTGCTCTACGGAAACCACTGAAGGCAGTGCACTGTAAAATAAAAGACATGTTTTACACAAGATTTCAGCATGAAAATTTCATTACGTCCTCCAATCAGTCAGCATGACTGGATCCGAACAGAGACTAATTAAAAACAACTTTCTACACGTTTGGCAGATTTCACGAGTGCGTGTTCCAGCTGAGGAGTATAAGACTCGCTCGCTCATGTAACTCTCACACACTTCATTATTGTAAGTGGATTAGAGTTCAGAGTTAATTAGCTGCTGTTTTGAATAGGAACTGAAGAATTATTGTAATCCCATAAGAGTGATGAAGACATATGCAGGATGAGGAAGATTATATTAGACGGATCTAATGATCAAATACACTGAGCTTGTGTGTTCATATTCATATTAAACAGTCTCACCAGAACTGGCCATGCTGTAACGCTCCAGCCAATCAGAGCGCTCAGATTCACCCAGCCTCTGCTCGGGAGGACAGATGCAGAGAGGAGGTGCATTTACATTTATTAATTTAGCAGATTTAGCTTAACTTACTATCTTAAATGTATGCTCAAATATTTTGAGTAAATCGAATATTTCTGGATGAATATGCAGGTGTAAAACTGTTGTGATGATAGAGCTGAAGCAGAAAACTGAGGGGTTTGTTGGATGGGGCAACATGGCTGTGGGCATCAGAGGAGGAGACTGGGGCAATAAAACAGTGCTGACAGCGCAGGGGAAGCAGGGTAGAGCGGGTAAATGAAGGGTCGGGGCATTAGATGGATGAAGCGGTCAAGGATGGAGGGCCAGAATTGGGATGCTTGGAGGCAGAGAGGAAGACAGCAGATGGTCAGGATTACTCTGGACTAGAATACTCCCATGATTCTCTGAGGGAGAGCCATCCAGAGAAACTCCATCTGTTAGAAATACCCATACAAGAGAGAGAGAGAGAGAGAGAGAGAGAGCAAGAGAGAGACTTCCTGAGCCTCTGCTAATACTCTCTCCCTCTCTTTCTGTGTCTCTCTCTGAAATGAGCTTCTGTCCGTGCACAGATTCGGTCAGTTCAGCATCAGACAGAACAAACACGGACAAACGTACACGACGTGTGTTCGGAGGAGGACAGAGACTCAGAACAGCAGCAAAACCTTGAGCGTACAGTGACTACGATCTTTAGACTGTAACTGTTCAGTGTCTAAACACTGTAGACATGTTTGCATACTTCTAACAAGCTGTAAAATGATAGTAATTAAGCCTGATTACTAAACAGACCTGCCCTCAACTCATCAGCGGAGGCGGCTTTAAATGCACACGTTTATCTGAAAACACACAGAGGAGGGGATGCTGTTGCTCAAAGGTTGCTCTTTTAAAGCTCAGGAGACTTAATTGAGTTCTTGGCAGTGTTAGATGTTTCTCAAATTGTTCAATAGAATACAAAGACAAAAAAGGTGTCTGTAGTTATCATACAGTAGGAGTGTAAGAGCTGGAATAGGAATGTAGAGCAGCTCAGATCATTTGTTTTCAGGACAATTTGATGAGAAATGTTTGAGATCATATTTTTATTCATTGGTATCATATTACTGAGATCAATGTTTGATCAAACATATCTTGACAAATCTCAGCAACTCAAATGAGATTAGTGGGGACCAGTGATTTTTTATTATTATGTATATACTTTTTTTTATTTATTAATATTTTTAATTAGATTTATTTTTAATTTTCTGTTTTCATTTTAATTTTCATTTGAATAATTAAGTGATGTTCTGTTTTATATATATATATTGCCTTTATTTTTATTGTAGTTTTAGCAATTTTAGTACTTCAACTTAAACTTATTTTATTTCAGTTAGTTGCCAAGGCAACATTTAAACTTCTTTTAACCTTCATTTAATTCTTTAAGTTTTTAACGTAATATTTATATTTTCTTTCAGTATTTTATTTCAATGTTGTTGTTTTTTTTTAAGTTTAGGTTTTTCATTTAATATTTATTTTATTTTATTTCAATATTATTCTTTTTTTAAGTTTCAGTTTTTAAGTTTAGGTTTTTCATTTAATATTTATATTTTATTTTATTTCAGTATTTTATATCAATTTTTTTTAAGTTTAGGTTTTTCCATTTAATATTTACATTTTATTTTATTTCAATGTTTTTTTTTAAGTTTAAGTTTTTAAGTTAAGGTTTTTCATTTAATATTTATATTTTACTTTATTTCAATATTATTTTTAAGTTTTAATTAAGTTTTTTTAATTTCAAGTTTTTCAATTTTATTTTTTTTAAGGTTTTTCCATTTAATATGTATATTTTATTTCAGTATTTTATTTCAATGTTATTATTATTAGTTTAAGTTTTCAAGTTCAGGTTTTTGCATTTTAAAGTTTGAGCTTTTTAAGTTTAGGTTTTTCATTTAATATTTATATTTTATTTTATTTCAGTATTTTATATCAATATTTTTTTTAAGTTAAGGTTTTTCGTTTAATATTTACATTTTATTTTATTTCAATGTTTTTTTTTTTAGTTTAAGTTTTTAAGTTAAGGTTTTTCATTTAATATTTATATTTTACTTTATTTCAATATTATTTTTAAGTTTTAATTAAGTTTTTTTAATTTCAAGTTTTTCAATTTTATTTTTTTTAAGGTTTTTCCATTTAATATGTATATTTTATTTCAGTATTTTATGTCAATGTTATTATTATTAGTTTAAGTTTTCAAGTTCAGGTTTTTGCATTTTAAAGTTTGAGCTTTTTAAGTTTAGGTTTTTCATTTAATATTTATATTTTATTTTATTTCAGTATTTTATATCAATATATATTTTTTTTAAGTTTAGGCTTTTATGTTTTTCATTTAATATTTACATAGTGTTACACAATTTTATTTCAATTTTATTTTATTTTTCATAATTTTAGTTAACAATACTGCTGGGATCACAAGAAATAAATCTGAGAACCATGAGACTTCTCCACTTAATCTCACTGCTGTCTTGAAAAGTCACCTGAACTAAACAATATATGTAAACAGCCCAACATATCAACACAGTCTGTAGCCTGAACCGGCCTCTCTCATCAACACAAGCCAAATATTGATCGATTTTTCCACACACTTCACTTGCACAGCTAATTAAAACTTTCCCAACCACCCAGTTCATAATGTAATTATCAGCCAATGTTCTGAGCGTCTCTTTCCACGCGTCTAAGTCTGTTCTCTGGCATCCGTGGACGCGGAGCGATTCGCACATCCAGACCGAGCCTCTCGATTGCACTATTGAGTGTTTCCTGTCAGCTGTCCATAGAATAACCAGCGCTGTGAGCTACACAATCAGACATTATTGATCAGGTTTGGTTTTTGTACAGTCAAGTTAATTAGCATGTCAAAAAAATGGTGTTAGTCTAAAATAGCCCAAAAGAACATTCTGCAGTTTCTGAGACCGTGTCCACACCAGATGCGACACGACAATCGCTCAAATATTATTTTTAGGTTGTCACCGTCACAGCTAGTTAGGACAAAAACTCTGATTAACATGGAAAAGATAGATTTTATCACGTGTCGTGGCGTCACGTGTAGTTAGGACATGGTGTAAGTCTTTGGTAATAGATTTGATCAGCTACAAACCTCTTTGCAGGACTCTGGAGTATTGCAGCTTGGAAAATTAATTAAAACATTTGGTTGTGGTTCCATCAAACTATAAAAGCTACAGTCACAGTCCCTTTGAAACGAATATAAACTGTGCGTTTCCTGCACTGCACTTTCTTCTTTTAACAGAACAAAACTCTCAAACTGTTTAAAGTGACTCTATTATATTCTCCAGCATGTGGTTTTATGTGTCATTGATATCAGAATTTGCCACTCCATTACGATCAAGCCAAAAGAAAACCTACTCTTTGCATTTAATGTAATGATTCTGTATAAATCAAACTTGATAACAAGGATTTATTTAGATTTTATGTTGAGTATAAAGTACCTGGAGATACCAACAGTGTAAAAAACCAAACTAGCTATACAAGTAATTTCAACTTAAAATGACTTTAAGAAATGAGTTGAATCTCATATTTTACATTATTTTGATGTGAGGAGCTGCAACATCTTTCTTTCTGTCTAGCAGTTTTCTTAATAATCACACAACCCTGAACACTGCATTACTGGCTCCGAATGCACCTTAAACTGCAATAAAGCCCCCTGCGGCTGAGATTCTGGATGGTTTTAATATATGCTTCACTATTTTTCGCTCATGCGGCTACAGGAAGATAATGAGTGGGTGAAACACGTCCGGCAGCATCAGCGCCTCTCTGCTAGTTTATCTTGTGTAATTCAGCAGCAGGAGCCCGTCTCACATCAGAGGTGCTGGTGAAGACTTAAAACCTCATCTGTTCATCATAACAAGGACTGTAAGGGTGGGAGGTATTACTGTACATAAATGTTAGAGGATGGTATGGTGGTATAATCTGAACGATGATTATCCAAAAATACACATTTGTGACCCTGGACCCTGGTCTTAAGTGTCAATTTTTCGAAAGCTGAATAAATAATCTTTACATTGATGTGTGGTTTGTTAGGAGGACAATATTTGTCTGAGATACAACTACTTGAAAATCTGGAACCTGAAGGTGCAAAAAAATCGAAATATTGAGAAAATCATCTTTAAAGTTGTTTAAACCCCTTACCAGTTACCCCCCATTTTCAGCATAGAGACAGAAATGACATACCCAAAATAAAAAGGTTTCTGCTCATGATTCTTTCTGATTAGATACATAATCAACATATGTTCACAAAGCTGACACTTCAAAGTTTACTGTTCAGGAATCAGAATTACTCAGACTGTTATGATAATAAAGATATATAAACTCAAACATAAAAACAAAAATAGAAATATGAAAAACATATTTTTTAAATGTATTTAAAAAATTGTTGATGTAGGATATGTGTTTAGAAACATAGTGTAGCTAAAGCCACAAGTCTACCAATGCTTCATTTGAAATTTCATAATATAATCTGTAAAACTGTGAATTTTATGAAATATTTTCTAAGGCCATGTCGTGTGTTTTTATAGAAGGCTAATCGGATTGATTTATGACCCCTGTCATCTTCTGTAAACTCACATGTAAAGCTCTCATTTATGCTTTCTCATGTTTATTTGGCTCTGAACGATCCTCCATTCATGATTCTATTGTTCTCACGAAACGATCCTTTCACACCTCCGCCAGGTATGACACATTATCCGCATTATTCTTTTATCATTATTCTTTTGTTTTTATTCCGCCATTATTAGCCTTTGTTGTGGTATTTTAAGGTCTACAAAGACACAAATCTTCAGTTCCAGTATTCATTTGCCCCACTTTTATTAAAAGCCTTACTATAAAAATACAACAAAACATTTTCTTACGACCTTACGTGAATTATTATGAAA
The DNA here is from genome assembly GCA_024542945.1 of allo-octoploid hybrid of Carassius auratus x Cyprinus carpio. Taxonomy (NCBI): domain Eukaryota; kingdom Metazoa; phylum Chordata; class Actinopteri; order Cypriniformes; species allo-octoploid hybrid of Carassius auratus x Cyprinus carpio. The sequence goes on from JANHFF010000461.1 coordinate 65,141, forward strand.
AAATGCATTATGAAGAAGAACCGCACCTGTTATCTAGCAGCATTAGAGCTAACGTTAGCATCAAGCTATATCAGACTATTTATGAAATTATTAGTACACTTTTACTCAAAACTCACTTTAAACCCCGATCGAGTGTTTGTAATAACTTCCTTTTGCGAGCACAAGTGGAATTTGGTCGTTTACTGTTGTAAAAATATGCTATTTATAGCCTTTTACATCGCTGCACAAGTTAGCATTTCAGATGTACATTTTCAATATTTTCTATAAAAATGCCCCAAATCTCAAGAAAATCGCATACCAAGCTTTACTATCGTAATCGCGTGTTTATTGTTTGGATATGTCGTGGGTACAGAGGTGTATCTGTGTTGTTGTGGTCAGATATCAATGCGGAAGTGTACATGAAGCATGTGACACGATGTGACGTTGTCTTGTTATGGGACTCTAAGATTGACAAGGCGAAGGACGAATCAGAGTCTGTGTGAGACACAGCGCGTGCACGAAGCTCGGCACACACACATACAGCGCTGGGAGAGGCTATTTATCATCAGATCGCCTAAATCAGTGGAAAATGAATAGAAATGATTATTCTGTCTGAAGAAATATGAAGTAAACATCAGTAAATATATCAATATATCTCCGTAGATATGCATCTTTGGTCTATAAACCCTTTTTGACGCTGTTCAGTGAGTCTATGTGAACACAAATAAACCACTGCTGACGTGACTGAATATGAATGAGTGGTGAATTTCTATTCAAAATTTGGCATAATACGGATTTATTATTTTGCACTCCTGACATAAATTAATAAATAACTGTCACTGCAACAATGTTTTATCAAAACAGTGGTCAAATATCGAAGCTAGAGTCTTTAAACTTTCATCTGATGCACAGTTTCTCCAGATCAAGTAAGAGAGTGATGTTTAACGTGCTGTGAAAGTGAAACAATAATAATCTGGGGCCGTCAGCGATCTTTGACGGCTAAGGGGTTAAATGAAGTTCTTAGCAATGCATATTACTAATCAAAAATTAGGTTTTAATATATTAACGGTAGGAAATTTACAAAATATCTTTACTTAATGTCCTAATGATTTTTGGCATAAAAGAAAAATTGATAATTTTGACCCATACAGTGTATTTTTGGCTATTACTACAAATATACCCCAGAGACTTAAGACTGGTTTTGTGCTCCAGGGACACATTTTATAATGAAGAAATTATAAACCATTTTATTGAATTTTCCTATATACTGTATATATACCATTTCAGTCTTTCAAGTTCAATATTTCTCGATTAATTCAGTATGTTACTTGCCATTTCATTTTAACCATTTATGAATAATTAGAAATCAAAATTAGAAAACAATCTATAAATATTTGATTTTTTATGAAATATTATTCTTGATCGCTCAAAATTTGAAGGAATATTGGCTGTAGGTTTACCACTGTTCTACTAACATGTTTGACAAAATAACCAGAAAATTTCAACAAAACATTATTCTGTGGAAACACAGTGATCAAAATTAGAGAATAGTAACCACTGCAGCACGAAAGATGATTACAGCTAAAATTTTAGAGGGTTTCAGCTGTCAGAAATCAGGAGGAAGTGTAGAGACATCTCTAGTTTCTCACACTGTACTCTTGATCTTGCTCTGCTCTTCTTCCAGTCTCTTCCATAGTTCGGTGACTGTAGTGGGTTTCTTTGCCAGAACTTTGTCACCAAGGATTTTCCAGAGATTTGGTTTAGATCAGGACTCTGGGCCGCCATTTCATTATTTCAGTGTTTTCAGCTTCAAAGTACTGCTTTACCCGGTTTGCAGTGTGATGGGAACATTGTCTTTGGCTGATTGGGAGATGCTTGCAGGGAAGGAACTGCAATACATCTGCCATGTATCTGTATAAGAGACCAAACTCCTGCTGCAGAAAACATCCCCAAAACCATCACACTTCCTCCTCCATCTTTCACTGACTTCTTTACGCACTCAGGCTTCAGTCTTTTCCCAGTTTGATGCCGAACATAATGTTTCCCATCAGACCCAAATAAATTAAACTTGCTCTTCTCACTAAAGTAAACTTTGGACAAGTCCTCCTCTCTCCACACAACATGCTCCTCATCAAAGGTGAGCCTAGCCTTTTGATTCTTTCTGCTTTATCACTGCAGAGTGTGCTTTCAGTACGACTTCTCCTAAATGTGCCGAGACAGATCTTTACCCTGTTCAACACTAAACTGGCAAGCACTTCCAGCTGCAGTGCTGAACCGATTCCCCATTGAACATCTCCACATTATCCTGTGCTCTTATGCGTTCGTCTTACATGGTCTTTTTGGGGGACTTTGGGAGTCATTGTAAAGCTGCAATATTCAAGAAATCACAGATTTGGAACGATCATCTAGACATATATATTGATCATATATGTGACCCTGGACCACAAAACCAGTCTTAAGTCGCTGGGGTATATTTTTAGCAATAGCCAAAAAAAAACATTGTATGGGTCAAAATTTGATTTTAAAACAGATTAGATTCTAAATTCTGATTGGATAGCCACAAGTCATATTCTCAAACCTAAGGTGTACTACAAATCCAGTACAGATAAGCCTTATTTTCCTCGCCAGAGAGAGAGAGAGTGACAGAACAATCAGCCGTCAGTCTATAATGGAACAAAAGTTGAATTTCTCAGAAAACAAGTGTATTAAAAGAGACGCTTTCGAGGCAGACAGACATGCAGAAGGGCTTTAAAATGCAGGAGTGAACGCTGAAGAACACTTGCAGAACGCCTCCATCTGATGGTAATGGTACCTGTCCTGCGAATCTGAGTGGATGCGCTTCAGACATACGAGTACAATCATTTCATCAGACATCAAGCTGAGAGAAAGAAGAAAGCTCTGTTCATAAACTAGTGAGCTTCCTATATAGACAGCATCCTCTGCCCTCATCGGTGTGCATCCGAGTCATTATTTTACCTTCCCAAATAACCCATTTTAAAGAAAAAAAAACGTCCTCCAAAAAACTGCAAAAGTATTTATTATAACACCTATATACTTAATATTGACAACTACTATTTTAAACCGTATGTACTGTATGCAAACAGAAGCATTTTAAGAAGTTCAGATAACTTCAAAATGTGCTTCATTTCATTGCCAAATTACAAAATGTGTGGAACAGAGTTTCATGGTTTTTACATGTGCATTTATCCTCTAGCTTGACAGTTTCACGGTTTTATCAATGAAGCTGCAAGTGCAACCTTTAGTTTATAAATTCTGTTTCTATTTGTGCTGTGTAAACATTACAAGACAAATTAAAAAATTTAATAAAATAATTCTGTTTATTTTCTAAATATCCTTTATTTAATCATCTTATCTTGTTTTATGTTTAATATTTTATAATTTATTTGTACAATATTTTATATTTCATGTTATTTTTGTTTATATTGTTTTCAAATAAAATAATGCTTCTATTTTTGTTGTGTAAAAATACAATAAATTAATAAAATAAAATTGTACAAAACAAATAAATAATAAAACAAAATAGAAAATTATACAAGACAAATAAATAATAAAACCAAAAAATAAAATAATACAAAACAATAATAAAAATAAAATAAAAAACAAATAAAATAACTCACTTTTAATTTTTTTTAATCTTTATTTTATTTTCATAATATTGTATTTAATATTTTTAGTTCATTTCATTGTTATTTAATTTAATTTATTTATTTTTATTTAATTTAATTTAGTCTTAAAAGAACAAATCAAAGGTTGCTAAATTGTCACATGCATCAGTCGAAAGCAAACACTTAGGAACAAAGTGCTTTGTGTGGTAACATAAAAATGAACTAACAAAAGTATCAATAAAATAGTTCAAATTAATTATTATTAAAAGCATATCTGCTAATGACAAACACAAAATAATCCAAACTATGAATTATGTCTCAAGTGCTGGACGTGAGCAGTATCTGTGTGACGCCTGGAGTCTCTGCTATGGAGAAGCTGAAACTCCAGTCTTTTCATTTTGGATGCTGCCTTTGTAGGCAGAGCCCTTTGTAGACAGCAGGGTTTGGATCAGAGCTGAACACTGTCAGGATCTCAGGCTGGTGAAAAACACTCGCTTCTTGGCAGCAGACAAGGTGGGAACAACCCATGAGACGCTTCACTCTTTCTGTCACTGTCTTTTTTTGTGCATACTGTCATTTTGAATCATCTGAACCGCCTCCAATATGTTTCTGTGTTTTTTTGAGCGCTGCTAATCCTGAAGGTTTTTTTCTCCTCGCGTCTCACTTTGCTGCTGTAACTACAGTGCGTTCGACCGTCTGCTCTGGTGCTAAAGTTAATTTCAGCCGCTGATTCACTTTAGCAAGAATTCCAGCCCATTACCGCGGCAAACAATGGCTGCTAACAGCACGCGGCTCCAAAAGAACGTCTGTTTCCATGGCTACCGCTGCAGACTCGCGCAGACCCCCGTGTGCTCTGAACATGCCATACACTGATGGAGCACAAATCAGTAGGTGCTGACTTCACTGTGACAACAGCTCTTGCTTTGATCTCCAAGAAAAATCATGAATAAGATCTCCTGAATATCACATTATTCCTCAGACTGAACAACAAAGGCACCCGCTGCACGCTGGCAGAATGCAACACTACCAATACTGCACCATATATACTGTATATACTGTTTTTTTAAATAGTACTATATGTGTAATAACACACCTTTAGTTTCCATTTCTGCCATGTAAAACTAAACTAAACTAAACAAAACATAAAAGGTGAAATATTGGATACAAAAACTCAGTTTGTGTAAGATGTCAACTTTTAGCAGTGCTGGGAATAAACAGAGATCAAATGGAGAGTTTGGCTTAAGTCACAATCTTCTCTGATGTTTCTCCTGAGAAAAAGACACCAGTTCTCGAACTCAAAATCATCTTAAACTGTGCTATCAAGATACCAAAAAAGTAGCAAGAAAGATACCAAAGTCAAAGATCTCAGTATTAACTAAATTATCTTCAAGTTATGCACATTCGTTTTACAAGTCTATAGTCTTACTGCTAACAACGGTCTCATCTGTGTCTTTAAAATAACTGGAAACAAGGTCTTCTGTGCTATGAAAGAGCACTTTTTGAGCAATAAATCTCAACCTGATGATGGTGAACGCTGCTTGTCTGTTGGAGGAATGTTATACTGTTAACCGTTTACCATGAGAGCCACGTCACTGTTAAACCAGCTGATGGGAAACAGATGAATACCTATTCTGTCTTGATTCACTGCCTCAAATCAAACCTCAGTTTATATTTTTACAGGTGGGCCATGGGACAGTTCTGCCTGTCAATCATTTAAAATGTGTGGAACATGTGGGACTGATATGTGCATTTATCCTCTGGCTTCACAGTTTTATCAGTGAAGCTGTAAACGCAACACACCTTTAGATGACAGAGGCTGTGTTTCTATTTCTGCTGTGTAAAATAAAATAATTTACAAATAAAAAATAATTATTAAAAACTACAATAAAAATAAAATAAAAGATTAAAATAAAAAAATTATAAAAATAATATAAAGAATAAAATATATAATTAAAATAAAATTAAAAATTTTTTTTTTTTATAAAATACAATAATTAAAAAATTTAAAAGTTTATACAAATAAAAAATTAATAAAATAATAAAAAATAAAAAAGGTTTATAAAAATAAAATATTATACAAATAAAATAAAAAAAAATTTCAAATAAAATAAAAATGATAAATAAATATTATACAAATACAATAAAATAAATACAAAATAAAATAAAAAACAAAATGAAAATACAAAGAATTATATAATAATATAATTTCATATGTTTTTTTAAAAATCTCACTTTATTGAGTTTGTATTTCAGCAGTGTTCAGCGTTTCTGTAGTTTTGGGCCAGTCAGCTTTAGTCTGAAAAAACAAACAAATCAAATGTTGCTGAGGTGTCACATCCATCAGTAGCATGGCCACTTCGGAGCAAACACTGGACCTTCAATCATGATAAATGGCCACGCTGTCTGACATCTCAAAGCATCCGGTGTATGAGACTGCACTGTGTGCTATTGATTTCTTTGTGCTGAATGTCATGAAGTGATAGATGGACATCAAATGTTACACAAACAGAGATGGTTTAGACACATTTCACCAATCAACAACGATGAGACTGTAATGCAACGCTTTTATCCCTAGATATTTCAGACAGAACTGCATCGTCTCTGATAATCGGCTCAAGATTTACTCTGTTGCACCACCTTAAAGTTTAAAACCTTGACTTTTTTAATTGTACTATTAATTTCTTAAAGTGTAAAACTTCTTAATAAGGAACAAATTACCAAGCGCACCTTTAAACAAGTATTCCCCTATGAATACTGATTTTTTTTTTACCTCCTGAGTCTTAACCCAGATTAAACCACAACGATCATTAATCATTCAACGTACCTTTCAGAACGGCTCATGCAAGCTTAATTTAGACATACGTGAACTATATGCACATTCATTTCAATAACTGTCAGATGGAAATTAAAACAGCCAGTGGAAGAGCGTGCATGTGTGTAAGAGAGAAATCGACATATAGACATCCCCCTGTTTCTCCAGAGCTGTTTCTGTGTTAACCACTTACATTTTCTGTCACCAAAAAGCATAATGAGTCAAATTTACAACCTTTGTAATGCAATGCTTACTATGGCTTTTTACTGCACGAGTAACGTGCGCACATGTAACGATGAATAATACAGCAGATTTTCCAAGTATTATATATATTATACAAATAAAAAAAAATAGAAACAAATTAAAAATATATTTTATAGACATAAATAAATAAATAAATATATATATATATATATATATATATATATATATATATATTACAAATAAAAATTGTAATTTAAATTAAAAAAATTTATAGAAACTAATTAAAAATACAAATAAAAAATTATACAAATAAAATAAAATAACATATAAAGCTACTTGTTCCTGAAAACACATGTGTGCCTGTCTAAGGATGAATATTACAGCAAATATTCCAATTATTTTATATATAAAAATTTAAATTAAAAATAAATGAAAATTAAAAAACAATTACAGAAACTAATTTAAATTAAAATAAATATTATACAAATCAAATAAAATAACATATAAAGCTACTGTTCTTTAAAAAACACATGTGTGCCTGTCTAAGGATGAATATTACAGCAAATTTTCCAAATATATATATAAATTAAAATTAAATCCTTAAAATAAAATAGAAACTAATTAAAAAAAGAAAAATAAATAATACAGATAATATATATATATATATATAAAATTTATATTTAATTTATATTTAATTTTATTTATTATATTAATTTTATATATATATATATATATATATATATATATATATATATATATATATATATATATATATATATATTATAAAAATAAAATAATCAAAGAAAAGATAAAGCATTGGCACTTTACTGGGTTTGTGAGTGCATGCACAGCAAAGCAAACTGACTGTTCGTGAAAACAAGTGTGTGGCTGTGTAAAGATGAATAATACAGCAGGTTTTCCACTGCAGGATAAATTGATGCTGGAGGGGTCAGAGGTTAGTGGACGTGCAGAGGTAGGAATTTACACGTGTAATCCGTGTGCTGTTTTGAAGTCTTGCGTGGATTACGTGGATAAATGCCGCATGCTGCTCTTACGGATAACGAAGTCGCTGGAAGCCTTTACTCACACAGGAAGTAAACACACAGCCATAACAATCCTTCCCACTGGAGTAAACTTCACTACACTGTATTATTTACCAGCGCGTGTGTTTTCTGCTATGTGTTTGCGCTGCATGACTGCGCTTATGAATAGAGAATACAGAAAGGAGTACTGCAGATAGGAGATGCTACAGGAAGAGATAGTGTGGAAATAGATAATGGGTGTAAAACTCCTTAAAATCCTAAAACTTCTGCAACCTTTGGCACCCAAAAAGTGTTAGATGAGAGAAGTTAGGCTATCTTTTGAAAAACAGACTAGCAGGTGGTTTTCTACAATGAAAGCAAGTTTTATGAAAACTAGCAAACAATTGTGGAAAGTACCGGGAATGATGTATTAAAGAACAGTCTGTACGCTGACCGATTACAAAACTGTACAACGATCTCCTGCAGGATCCAAGCAAACAACAGCTTCATGGCCATTGATGTTGTTATTGATTCTCATCCCTTTGTGTGATCATGTATCTGATACGGTATTTGTCACTGACTGAAATCAGCTCTTCTGGCGGCTCTCCAGCAGGTCAATAGTGTGAATGCGAGTGCTCTGGAAATCGCTGGCTGTGTATATTGTCTATGATGTCAGTATTTTGCTTAGAAACTGGCAGTGTTTTCTTGTAAGCATCTGTGCTTCTGTTCTCAACAATGCCAGTATGAATCTCCATCTGTGAACTCAACATATTTCAGGCCTATAGGCACAGTATGATCACTTACCATTAAACAAAAAGTCAAACTTTACATAGTAATATTTAATGCCTCAATTAGTTCTCCCAGACAGCAATGAGGTCTAATGGAAAATCTCCAAAGAAAAAAAAAAAAACCTAGTAATCTCACGTGTCACTAGATTTTCAGAAGACGTCTTGATAATGTCTCAGAGTCTGCTATAAAAAGTCAAAGATTTCAATATGAACTCAAACCAAACAACCAAATGATCTGAGCTGCTATCAACTTTTATATTCCATTTCATAAATTAAGACAAATTACAAATGAGATCTCTTTAACATCAATTAGTTCTCCTAGACAGCAATGAGATGAAATGGAGAAAATAAAAAATAAAAATTCTTGTGAGAAAAACAAATCGAAAGCCTCCCAATTCTCAGTTTTCTGTTGAGAAAATCAACCCAGTATTCTTACATGTGTCCTTGAGATTATCAGAAGACGTCTCAATAATCTCTCAAACTGTGCTCAAGTAGTCTGCTATCAAAAGTGAGAACCCGAACACTGAAAAAAAAAAAAAACACAAAAAAACCCCAAAATTATCTGAGATTTACTATTCACATTAATATTCATTCCAATTTAGGAGAGACAAGTAAAACAAATTTGATATTTCAGGGAAGCATATCTGTTAAGTCTCCCTAGAAATAAATAAGCAACAAAAACTTTGAAATGGAAAACAAATTAAAAATCTCCAACATCTCAGATTTTTTTTTTTTTAATCTACATGTCTTCTAGACTTCCAGAAGACATCTCAACAATATCTCAGACAAGCTTAATTTCAAGTTTGACAAGATTATTCTCCTTACAAAAACATCTCAAGTGTCTTCTAAATTTTCAGCAACCTCAAAAAAATGTTCCTGAGAAAACACACCAGTACACTCTCAGAAAAAAGTGTGCCTTTTGAAAAGGTACTGCCCCAGTGACAGCTTTTGTACCTTTTTTTTGAGAGTGTTATATCACGTTTCCTCTAGATTTTAAGAAGACGTCTCAACAGTGTCTCAAACTGTGCTCAAAGCTATCAAAAGTCTGTCTCAATCATTTCACTAAATTCTAATTAAAATGAGGTAAGTGTATCTGGAAAGTGATACGAGACATAAAAGATCAACTTCAGAGCAATAAAAACCTGGAAATTGCAGAAGCACATGACAAACGGAGCCTAAACACAACGGTCCGAGCATCATGAAGAGTTTTAGTGCAGTAGCGTGCATCGAGGCCCCTCCTGCACGAGGGCCGCTTGAACAGGGAGCCCGTTGTTTCAGGGAAACTCTTCTGCAGTGATGCATTCACATGCTAATAAAGTGGAACAAAGCACACAAGCCGTGTCTGGCTCCAGAGCCTTCACGAAGACAACCATTGCCACGGAAACCGGCTCTAGAACAGAATGCCCGGCAATGTTTGAGGGTTCGAGGAGAATGCCACAGTATTTACCACGGCCAGTTTCAGGACCATGTTACGCAATAAGCCACTTGAGGCTGTTAAAAACAATCCTTTACTGTGGTAAAAATCACTGTAATGGTGGCTTACAGCTTCAATAAACTAATATAGAAAGTAAAAAATAAAATGCAATTCAAGCCTGAAGAAAACAACCTCTGTTTGCATGATGCGAGCATTTTTCACCACGTCAGCTGATGCTCGTCTAATGGAAGTGCACCTGAGACCAAATCACTGATGTGAGACGAACAGAACAATCAGTAAACATGGGACTGTGCAGGAAACAGGACGAGCTGCATGACATCACTTCCTGTAGCCCGTGTGCGCACTTTCTTGTGCTGATTTTTTAATGCAACATTATTTAAAGTGATCACTTTAACATTTGATGCAGCGGAAGCAAATAAATATTACATGAAAATGAACTTAATTCAGATGAAATTGAATATTCTGAGAAAAAGCTAAGCGGATAAAGTGAAATAATGAATAATGAATAAACTCAACTGAGTTTAGTTGGAATGTTTTTCACTGTTTTATGGTCCAGCAGGTGAAAATGATGCATCTGATCACTTAATAAAGTAACAGCACAAGAAACAAGAGGAATCATTTAAACCTGAAGCACAAATGTTGCATGTTTGGACCTAAAAAGCAACATTATCTCAGCTTTCTACTTTCACAGGTACACAGAAAGATCAAATCCACTTCTGCACATCATGCAGCAGCACCAGACGTCCATATCAGGTACAACACTGAGATTTAATATTAGCTTATCTGCAAACAGTGCTTGATCTCGCTCTCTTTCTCTGTACGCTACACGCACAGACTATCAAAGAACTCAGCCTCATGCTAATGTGTAATTAATTCCTGCAGCAGTATTTAAATCAGGATTACTTATAATTGAGCTCATTTTCATCGAGTGAGGCTTTGTAATCATTTGAAGAGGAGTCTGGCTTTTATCACAATTTTCTCCAAGTCGTATTTAGAATCCATAATATCAGGTTTCACGCTCCGGTCATGTGCTGTAAAGTCTTGAAGTCGGAGCTCAGGGAACGGCTGCTTTTTGTACTTAATTGTTTAACCGGCGTGTTCAAGAGACTCGCTCATTAACGGACTAATACAAGCATGAACCGGTCGCTCAGAGAGACTCTTTCTTGCTTAGAAAAGTGTACAAATCACATTAAAAAGAACTTGAGAAAGTGAGGGAGCTGTGAAATAGAGGAAATATCTAGCTATTCCTGGACGGATGTGAGTTGGGAATTGAGCGAGATGGGTTACGGGTCCAAAAATACATTCATCACTGTCCGTTTTTACCGTAGAGGGAAACACGTGTGCTGGAGTTCTTGACAGTGAGAATCATAATAAAAGTCCAGTGGAACAAACGGAAAACTCCTCTGAGATCTGCTGTATTTCTGTCTGCGTTAGATCTGCCTCTAAACGCTGATGGGTTAGGTTTCGGTCTGTTGAAAATAAGAGCAGTTTGTCACTGATGTTTAATCTGATGTTGCCGACGAGAAAACAGCATTAATTATATAAGATGGACAGTTTGGGGAGAACAGATGAAGAGAAAGAGCCGTCGTTAACAGCACCATACAGCTTTAGTGCGAAAGCAGTGGTGATGGATGAACGACAAGAACTAAAACACTAATGATAGAGAGAGATTTACACAATTTAGAACCGGGTAGGTATGTTAAAATAAAGCTATTTATTTTGATTTAGCACCTAAATACACTCTGCCATTCCAAAGTTTGGGGTCAATTAGGATTTTTTTTAAATAAATTGATACTTTTATTCAACAATGATGCATTAAATTGATCAAAAGTGACAATACAGACATTTATAATGCCACACACACGCATATATATAAAAGCTTTTAAATAGCTTGTAAAAGCGGCATGCGCATCTTACTTTCACTTTCAAATAGCGGCATAACTATGACTAAAAGCTAACAATAACTAATAACTTACCTAAAGTTTAAATAGGTTTACAAAACTGGAAATAGGCTAAGTAAACATGTTTAATGTATAACCAAATAAATAAGAAATGTAGAACGTTTGTTAGCAAAACAAGTAAGAAAGCTTGGAGGCACGGCATACACCTTGATGTCAAATAAAATAAATAAATGACAGGATGTTTAAATAAAGCAAAAATCAGCAAACAATGTGGAACCAATTAAATGAGAAACAAATATTTTAAAAAAACAGTTGATATATATGTATGTATATATGCTGTTTTTTTTTACTTTCTACTCATCAAAGAATCCTGAAAAAAATGTATCAATTTCCACAAAAATATTCAGCAGCACAACTGTTTTCAACATTGATAATAATCAGAAATGTTTCTTGAGCAGCAAATCAGCATATTAGAATGATTTCTGAAGATCATGTGACACTGAAGACTGGAGTCATGATGCTGAAAATTTTAACACTAATGTACATAGTCAGATGTAGTGATTAGTTTACTGTATATATAAATAAAAGTCAAATGAACAGAGACAATAGGGAGATATAAAGACGGACAAATAAAGACAGAGCGAGCAGTAGATCAATGTGAGGGCTGATACGTCAAATCCAAAAATGATCCATAATCTATAAATCTATAAAATCACTATCCACTAATCTGCTCAGCTCAGCCTGTTTCAGCAGAAGATTTGGCCCAAATACACAGAGGAGCACTTCACTGTTTTACAAACTATCATTCTTATCTTACATACACTAACACACGTCCACTAAAGCCTCTCCAATAGCCTGAATCTACTTATAAAAAGCCTTTCTGTGCAGGATCACACTAATGGGTCAAAGAGAGATCAGTGTCACTAATATCTCCTCTGTGTGTGTGTGTGTGTGTGTGTGTGTGTGTGTGTGTGTGTGTGTGTGTGTGTGTGTGTGTGATTCGTCCTTTCCTTATCTCCTTAATGATCTTAGCTCTTGTGGTCCATTTCGGTTCAATTGTAGGGCTGGAATGTCAATGTGACAAAGAGGTGTTGTGAATTTGATCGCAAATGGCCCTTGCTAGGCACCATGTGTTAACGTGTGTTTCAGAGACAGAAACAGGAGAGAATTATCTTGTAAAACGGTTGGTTTGAGATGCTTCACGTCCTACAGATGGGTTCCCCGAGCATATATGAAGACAAATGACCTACAGCAAATAGCCTTTTTCTCTGCTTTTTCCTTTTCTCTCAAAAGCTCTATTCACAGTCAACGTGTCTAATACTTTATTTCCTAGAAGTAAATGCTCTGTTTTCAGATTTAAAGGGGTTATATGATATGAAAACTGAAATATAGATTTGTTTCAATGCACTGATTCACATCAGGAACTATCATTAATCTAAGTGACTATCATTATGAGTGAGTCAATGAATCATTCACTCAGTTGATTCGAATGCAACAAGTGACTGTCCTTATGAGTGATTAGGTGAATTTTCCATTTGTTAAAACACACTGATTCATTCAGAAACAAAACAAGTGACTATCACTATGAGTGATTCAGTGAATCATTCAGTCAACGATTTGTTCAAACACACTGATTCATTCAGGAATCAAACAAATGACTATCATGGGTCAGTCAGTGAATCATTCATTCATGTGATTCATTCAAACACACTGATTCATTCAGGAATAAAACAAGTGACTCTCATTATAAGTGATTCATTAAATGATTCATGCAACTGATTTATTCTAACAAACTGGTTCATTCAGGAACAAAACAAGTGACTATCATCATTCCTTTAGCCAATTATAAGTGAGCCAATGAATCATTCATTCAACCAATTTGTTCAAACACACAAATTCATTCAGGAATTAAATGATTCACAATCATTATGCATGAATCAATTAATCACTCACTGAAATGATTCATTCTAAGACACTGATTAAATCCTCACTATCATTACGAGTCAATTATTAATTTATTCAACCAATTCACACATTTATAAGGATAGTGACAACTCAGTCACTTGAAGTAAAATCACTCTAGCTTTTCTTTCTCCTTCGAGCTATGAATTTCAGACATTCCATCAAGTAGACATAAAGCCTCAGCTACAATCTCTAAACGTCTTCAGTAAGAAATGAGCCATCCGGTTCCTGCAGCCCCTACCTCCGCTCTTTCTGTGTCAGAATGAACAGACTGAAGAGGGAGCGACAGAACTGACAGGACAGATGATCTTCTGCTGTTCAAGAATTCCATATGGTGGAGAGAAACAGAGTTATGAATCTGTCTCTGCATAAATCAAGAGGTTATTCAGACAGAAAGCTCTAACCTGCAGTGATGGCAGATATTTGGAGACATACCCGAACACACAAACAGGTGGGGACAGCAAAATTGTACAGTAAAAATTCAGGGTTTTATTTATTATTATTTATTTACTATTACAGTTTTTGTTAATATTTTGAGTTAGGCTTTAATTTTCTGTTTTTTCAGTTTTTTCATTAAAATTGTTATTATTAATTTTTTGTAAATATATCTATATAGTTTTTATTAAGTTTAGGTCTTAATTTTTAGTTTATTTAGTTTTAGTTATTTTAGCACCTCGACTTAAACTGTAATTAGCTGTAACTAAACTAGCTGAAACCTTTTATTTTATTTCGGGTCAGTTATTAAATGTACAAAACAAGTGACTATCAGTATAGGTAAGTCATTAAATCATTCATACAACCGATTCGTTAAAACAGACAGATTCATTTAAAAACTAAATAAGTCACAATCATTATGAGTGAGTCAAAGAATCACTCACTCGATTGACAAACGATTCATTCTCAGATACTAATTAATTAAGGAACTCAACAACTGATTAGTGAGTCATTAAATCATTCATACAACCGATTCGTTTAAACACACTGATTCATTCAGGAATGAAACAAGTGACTATTATAATGAAGTGATTCAATTAATCATTCATTCGACCAATTTATTCAAACACACTGATTCAATCAGTGATTCATTTGTTTTAGCTTAAGTTAAAAATTCGTTTAAACACACTGATTCATTCAGGAATGAAACAAGTGACTATTATAATGAAGTGATTCAATGAATCATTCATTCGACCAATTTATTCAAACACACTGATTCAATCACTGATTCATTTGTTTTAGCTTAAGTTTAAAATAGTATAAAAATTAGAAATGCCCTTATAAAAGAAAATAAGAAATCACAAAATTAGATCTCTTTAACATCTCACTTGTTTCTCCTAGAGAGCAATGAGATCAAAATGTAAGCAAATAAAGACTTAAAGTCCTTCTGCTTCTTAAAAGTGTCTCCTGAGAAAAGGACCTCATAGTTTTCTCCTCTAGAGTTTCAAAAGCGATCCAAACAATGTCTCAAACTGTGCCAAGACACCAAAACTTTAAAAAAACTTTAACAAACCTGAGCTGTAAAAGCGCGAGACTCCTACACACCAGAATAAAAGAGCATTCTTCTCCAAAGCAATAAAAACACTAAAGAACAGACATGCGTCCACCTGCACTAACGATCTATTTAAATCAGTAATGTCTATTGATTAGACACAGTTTTCATGTTAACTGCCCACAGCAAGCGCTCTCTGAGGCCAGATATTGATTCCCTGTGATAGAGAGAGAAGGTGTAAATACTACAGCAAGACAGGATGGGAAGAAAATGCTTTTGCTCAAGAGGAGCCTCACATCTGCTGTTATTTTAAAGCCCACATAATCACATACAGCAGACACACAAAAATGACCGGTAACATGCTGGTAACTGTAGTGGTGTGTTGGACTGAATACAGATTTGAGAATCTAGAAATTGCAAATTTACAACATAAACACATACAAATGAAACTAATGCAAAAAAGAATCTTTTAAAAATTTATTGGAATCAACAGCTGAATTTGATTTCATTAAATTCTAGAATAGAACTACATGTTGTTAAGGTAACAACGTTCTTTTCAAACAACGCCAATGTAAACCAAAAAAGTTACAGTTAAAATAATAACATTTGACAAAACAGAAAGGTTTATAAAATAGTAAACCTTGCATTTCAGCCTAATAAATTAAACGAATAATAAATTAGCCTATACAAATGTTATAAATATGGTCTGATCAAAAACAGCAAATAAGCAGAATGAAAATTCCAATTTGGAATTTCAGAATTTGAATTTTATGCAGGAAAAAATAACTAATTTTGTTCAGAATATGTAAAAATCTAGTTTTCATCAATATTTTCACATAGAACATTCTCATCTGTTTAAATCAAATCAATAACAGAATTAAATACTGTGTTTGGGCACCATTATGTGAACTGTAAAGTAGCATTACAGTTCAAATAATAGAACTTTTGACAAACACTGAACATTTTAAAATAAAAAATTAAAAACAGTAGACCTCACATTTCAGCCAAGTAGAAGATTATGCATGTTATAAATAATCGGTCTTAACAAAAATTGTAGATGAGCTGAATGAAAATGCAAATTTACAAATCCCTAGCATTCTGGATGTTTGCATGGGAAAATTCACTCTTATTTTGTGTACAAATCTAGTTAACATCAGTATTTGCACATAGAAAATTCAATTTTTTTTCAATCAAATCTAAAATAGAATTAAATATGCTGTTAACAGATCTTAAAGCTGGCAACTACCTACAAATCCCAAGCATTGCAGGGAATTTTGCACACTTTTTGTTTGCACATTTTGTTGAGGATACATAAAAATCTATTTGGCTTTTAGGCTAAAGCCTCTGAAGGGGAAATAAAAAAATCATCCTTTGCTCCTACAGAGAAGCAATATCCAATATAACAAAAACACAGGGAAAAAATTGGACATTAATGATGGTTGCAAGAGAAAATGAGAAACTGAGAGAATGAGATTGAGAAGACCTTCTTTGTTGTGAATTACTGGACTGTGGGGCTACCAGTATTACAGCGTGTGCACACACACACACACACACACACGCACACACCTCTGACCTATTGATTTATATCACTCTCTGCAATCACACCCACAGAATCGCTCTCTACAAACAATATCTAGAGTGTGTGTGTGTTTTCTTTAAAGATGAATATTTCATTTGAAATATGAGTATTTGCACAGAATATTTTCACTAGTTCAAATAAAAAATGTTATTAAATACAGTGCAAATAGACCTCAAAACATCAGCTATTAATTTCTGCTCCACTATCATCACCAAATGGAACTGCAAAAATTATAATAGTTTTCAAGCAGGTTTTTTGATCTGTTCACCAGTCATTCATTAATTGAACAAAGAGATGCTGCTGCTCAAATGCTTCTAGAAGGACTCAGTCTACAAATATAATGTATTATTATTTGTCTCTGCATCAAAATGGTTCTTCTATGCCATCGCTATGAAACCCCTCTTTTGAAACCTTTATTTTAAGCGAGTAAAAGCACTTTCCCCAAGACAGACTAAACTTTGACTTGAAATAGACTCAAATCTCTGTCGACTTGAACAATTTAGTCTGAGACCTGGTTGTATACCTGGAGGACCAGCTCTTGAAGAGATAAAAATACAAGGGAAAAAGAAGAAGAAAAAGAATAAAGTGGTTTCTTCCTCTGGCATCACTGAATATCTGCTGCTTTGTACAGCTCAGTGAGTCTCTGATCGGCACAGTACCTGAAAGAACATTCTTCTTTAAAAGACACTGTTGAATGGAGAAGTGTTTTAGAGAGGAGGATATCATCTCCACTTGAAAGTCAGTTCATTTAGAGCCGTTTCATTGTGAAACTCAACTCTAGACAGTGTAAGGATATGCCACTACTAATATAAATCACTGCATTATCCTCCTGTTATGTTCAAAAACTAAATACAACTTTTATTTTAGGGCTGCAATTTGCCAAAAATTGACACTTAAAAATGTAAACGAAAACAGAAAACCTGTATTGTAGCATGTCAGAGACAAAAAAATATAAAATATGAGATAAATGTAATAATTCCCATCTTTGGGGTCAATTTTTTTTTTGTCATGACTACTTCTAGTGACTACTTCTTTCTGCACACCGAGATGCTTATAACTACAAGTAAAAATAGTAACATTATTTGTACTTGTAGAGTTTTTTCCTATTTGTACTTCCTCTACCTTTTTGTCTTTTTCTCAAACTCCTTGTGAGGGTGAAATGGAGTTCTTTTCAGTGCTGTAACTGTCTTGTAAATAGGATCAAAAAAAAAAAATCAATAAAACTGACAACCAAAAACAACCCGTGACAGAAAATATATATACTTTTTTTTGGACTGTGAAACTTGACTACATAAAGAAACAGTCATTTTTTCTTTGATGGCTCAGAAGAAGAGTCTCAATTTTGAATCTTGACTTTCATAAATTCTCATTTGAGAAATTCTCTATTGCATATTTTAGCTTTTGACAAGTTACAATAAAGTTTTTCTGCTTTTATTTGACTCTTAAGTGTTTTGCAAAGTGTTAATTTTTGGCAAACTGCATGGAAACCAATGGGAGTCAATGGGAGAGTCAACACAAAAAGTACAACATTTATACAGCCTTTCCAAAACTCATCTATGTGTTGAAACTATGCACATTCATGACCCTAAATGAGAAATATCCACCAAATTTCAAAAAGAAATAAATAGTTTAACCAGTATTTCAAAGACGTTTGAAAAGTAAGTGACCCCAACACAACAGGATGGTTAAAAACTGATATTGATATCATGAACCACCAGTTGAGAAGCACTGATCTAGCCAGTGGTGTTTTAGCAGGAGTCTGGGGAGATGTGTTGTGGTTAGACCTCTAGCCCGCTGCTGACCTCACGTCTCTTGAAGGTGACTCTCTATCTCGCTCAAAAATCTCATATCATTTATTCATTCCTCGTCCCTAAACCCAAGGATGGCAGTCGTCCTATCCCGTCTCTTTCTCTCTCAGGCACTTTGCTAGCAGTCCCAATGGTCGTTTAATTTTTGAGTGGATATTTTTAGATGAAGATAATCGAGGTGGAAACTTCCATCTGTCCTCTGCACATTCCAGCTGCTCCGCTTTTCAGCGGGAAAAAGGAAATTAAGAGAAAAAGCACTCATATTGGCATCACCATCATCATTTTCACTCTCACTTCTTTAAACACAAAAGTGAAAGGGGTAAATTCACAAAATTATTTTTTAAACATATGGCCATTTTTATTATTTTTCTTAGAGCTAAAAAAGTGACTCAAGAAAGAAACCACAGGATTATGCTGATAAGATCATTGCATATTTAAATAGTTCCTAATCAAGACATGCGTTATTTTTCATTAATTGAAATAAAGCTGAAATAAAATAAAATATGACGAAAGAATTTAACTAAATTTACTAAAATTATTAAAACTAAAATAAAAATTAATCCCAATAGAATAATAGAATAGAATAATAGTTATAATAAAAAATACTTATAATTAATTATAATAAAAATAATAATTGAAAATTGAAAAAGCACATAACAAAATTACTAAAATGAAAACTGAAAAAAAAAATTATAAATATTATTAAATACTATATTAATTGTACATAAACAAACACTAAGTAGCACTGTCTCTAACCAGGGTTCCCACATTGTTTGATAAATTAACTTCTCCAGTAACTAGTTTTAATTTACCTAAACTTGATGAGGATTTCTTAAAAAATTTTTTTAGAAACTGCGCTCAGAAAGAGTTGAGTAAAAACCATATTAAGCTATATATGCCATATAAATTTTCTTGACTTTATAATTTATACTTGACTTTCCAGGCCTGGAAACCACAACTAAATATATTAAATAAAATATATTTATGCTATATATATATATATATATATAAATAAAATAAAATACTGCTGATAGATTTTATTAAAGCAGATATTAAATTCAAATCAGACAAATTTATTGCTGGAAAAAAAAAATCGCCCTGATTCAACTTCATTCCTATCCTTGAGAAAACGATCTGCAAACTTTATATAAGAAATCCATTTTTATGTTAATTCAGTTTGGTTTGATTTTCAAGCAAAGTTGCATTCAGTGCAGGGGCAAAAAGTGCAGCACCGCTTCAGATGAACTTTAATTGGCAGAATTGATCTGTTCGCTGATGTGGTTCCTGAAGCCTGAGGCAGAGCGATACAATGATTAGAACTCAAGCACAGAGAAACCTCCCTCTCTCTCTCTCTCTTTCTCTCTCTCTCTCCTTCAAAACACTGTAACAAATCATTCATTTCAGCTCAGGCCTCAGATGACGACTTGGTCAGTGGCAGTGCATAACTCTGTCTCCATCGATCTATCTACTTTTCTTTTTAAAGTTCAGACTAGCATTTTCCCTCACATGCCCTCGAGGTGCCTCTCCGTGGCCCTTCCTTCGTGCTGCCTGGCCATTTCCTAACGGCAGAAGATGCAAAATTAATGACCGAATATCCGGTGATCATGTGCAGGGACATGTCTCTGAACTGACAGCGACAGCGGCTCAGAAAATACAGCGAACTCTGGAAGACGCCCCAGTTTCCGACAACAACATCTATAACGCCACGAGCACAGGCCGGCCTCTGTGGGACAAAAACACAGGGTTTCGCAAGAACCTGACCCGTTGCCCCGGCTCTCATGACACTTTACAACCGCAATTTAAAGTGAATCTCACTCAGGGAGCCGCTCCTGAACAGAACTAAACCCCTGGAAGTGCTCTGTAAATGGATCCTGCGCTGGGGATGACAACGCTGCGTATTTGTTCAGAGGAGTCCCTACAAGGACTTACCAGCAAACGCTATCACAAACATGCATGTATTAATGAGACCTGTCTGAACTGATGTACACATCCACGGCTGTTATCTCATCCATTTAATATCAACATGCTTTACAGAGAGAGGAACGATGTTACGTGGAGATCGAATCAGGCCAATAACAAAGTGAATGGTACAAAAAAAGTTGTAAATTTCATTTTTTGCAAGACTAAGCTTCAATCCCAAAGTGACGCTTATTACAGCTGTTGTGAAATAAACAGTAACTAAAATAAAATCTAATATTTTTTCCTGCTCGTTGCCAAAGCAACCCTTCTAATTGATATTTAGTTTAACTTGATGCACTAAAATAACTAAAACTACAACTGTAATAAAACTTTTTTTTTTAAAACTTTAACTAAAATTAATATTTTTTAAATAAAACTCTTTCTAAATGTTATAAAAAACTATAACACTACTTCAATGATATTAAAATAACACTGATCAGCACATAAAAAATAATCAGGAGAGCAATAAAACAAAGTCAATACTGTCAATACACACTTCCTGGCAGTTAGGTCTATATGTAAACCGTTTATATTTACAATCACTCTCTAGTAAAGTCTACTGTGCAATATTATTATATCAAACAATGTTTCTTTTTAATACCATCTAATTGTGTAAAGCGGCTATGTGCAGCTTTCTAGAAGTTCAATAAAATTAACAATACAGTGTGTACAAACGATACGGTCCCTAGAGTCTGGGAAACCTATGCAACAACAAAATCAATGTAAAAAAATTCAACCTAATTCATCTGTAAAGTTTATTTAAAAAAATCAATTTTAATTCAGTTTGGTTTGATTTTTAAGGGAAGCTGCATTGTGCAAAAATCATTGTGCAGAATGAACTTTAATGCCAAATTTACGGTACAGAAACGCTTCTGAAGTGGCATTTAGCCTACTGTATAAGTGTCTTAACGTAGACTGTTAAATGCTTCTCGGAGGTGAACTTGGGTCTGAGCATGCATCATTAAAGCTAGTCTGACTTTTATGTGGCATTGCGCGCCTTTATACTGAATTTTGAGCAGGCACAGAACAGCTTTTGCTCAGTTGGGCAAAGATACCTTCAATGGCAAAACTGATTTGTTCCCTTTTACTATAATGTGTACTCCCATGCAAAAGGAGTTTCTTATTGCATACTGTACAGTAGGGATGAATGCATATTCGGACATAGACAATGTTTTGCATGAACGAAACTCTACTCTGGATCTATTCTGAAAAATAGATTTCAAACGGGTTTTACAGAGCCTTTTGAAATTCCAAAGAACCGAAGGAACAGATGCACCCGATGTGCTGATGTAGATGAACATACAGTCCTAGAACTACCTGCATATGTCGGTCCCTTGTGTGGGCCACAACATATGCAAACAAATATCACCCGAATCCCACAGAGGATGGTACAATGAAAGCGTGTGAGTGTGTGTACGTGCATCTGACTCTCACAAGCGTCACGTGGAGCAGTGCTCTTCATAATCTGGTTGGATTACGGCTCTCAGACCTGCGCTGTCTGGCCTGTCCATCCATCAGTCCCCGGCCCCATGTATCCGCTTCCTATCCATAATCATGACCCACTCACAATTTCACAGAATCAGGCTTTGTGTTGTTCAGATCAGACACACACACAACAGCTGCACTTGAAAAAATGACTCTTTGTTATTGTCCTCTCATGTTATTGACAAACTATCTTCCTGTTTTACACTGTTAAAGCCGCTTTGACACAATCAGAATTTTATAAAGTGCTATATAAATAAAGGAGACTTGATTTTGGGTGCCATAAATGTGCAAGCAATAAACCACTAACGTTAGCAGTATATGTGTGTATATGCATGTGTATGCAAGACACTGAAAATAACTGATTTTTCAGATGTTGCACTACATTTGTGAGGATTTTTGGTGTGTTACACAAACACACACACACACAGACATACGCAGAAAGGGCACATCTTCACATGACAGCTGTCAAAACCTTCTCAAACACCTCAAAACGCGAACTACACCCATATAGGACTGCGTGACGTCACATCGACTAACGTTAGCACACAAAACAATTCGCGGCACAGACAAGAAATGAAAAAGCAAGTGTACATGAATAATAATAATAATAAAACTTACCGTTCACACAAAAGAAGACCAGCCAAGCAATCCATAGATCAGAATTATGAAATTTCAGCATTTTTCTGAGGGAAAGTCGTCGTGTTGTGAAGTTCAAAGTCAGTCAGATTTTCTCCAGTTTGGTGTTGGGAAAGTTACGTAATTGTCTCTTAAAACCGAACGCATCAATAAAATCTAAAGCATTTTTAAAATATTGTAAACTAAAAACTACAACTAACGTTAGTCAAATTAAATCGGCGCGTAAAATTCCCTCAGAGAACTCGTTCGCGTCGGGATCCGAGTGAGCGCGTCCGGTTCGGTCGGTACCAGGGCGTCCGGTGCAGTTCTTGAGCCCAACACAGAGGTGTGTTCACATGCCGTTCACGGTGAACCAGACAAACGAGCACCGGATCCGCAGAAGGGCCATGACCGACGCCGCTGCCGCATCTCTCCGCTTTGATTGAGAAACCTGACTGACTGACTGCTGGCCTGTTGCCTGGAGACCGCTGACGCCGGTCCAAGCGCGAGGTAACTGTGCCCTCCTCTGGCGCGAAAAGGTGGTAGCGCGCACGCACGCACGCACGGCGGCGCCGCGCCCCGGTGTGACCGCGCGTCAGGTGCGCGCAGGAATGATGCGAACGGGAAGAGACAGAAAAAGATTGTCGCAGTCTATTGAATAACTTTGAGTGTTTCTAGATAAACTGTTTTATATTTTTAACAGAAATTTTAACATTTAAAAAATTAAATTGTGGCATTATTTGGCACATTTATGTAACGAGGCATGTATCCTTTCAAGAGGTTTACATGTTTAAAATATATCATATCATATCAAATTATATTTATTTTGTACACCATACAAACAAGTCAGATTTAACAAGTTTTACTATATTTGTGAGAATAAGTAAAAATAATAACATTTTCTTAATTTGCCTGTAGCTTGCATAAATTATGTTTATTATGGTGTTCAGTAATGTTTAGTCATTACACTCTGAGCTCTCAGTTAGATCGTCATATAATCAATTAACTAACTGATCAATAAACTTGTTTAGAGATAGAATCAATAAAACACCTGTGTATCATCCAGCTGACTTACCGGATACAGAACAAGCCAAACACGTTACTGTAACTATCTGTGGAAATACCATTTCTATTTTCTTATAAAGATAAACAAATGTATAAATTAATATGGATTTAAATACACGTGGGAATAAACAATAATGATAAATTAATGTATAAATAAATAAAAGAATAGAAAAAGTAAAAACTGAAATAAATTAAAAGTAAATATAGAAAATAATAAAGAAAATACAAGTAATAGAATGAATGACTACGTTTAATTAAAATATGTGAGGGAATTAATAAATATAACAAATTATCATATAAACAATATAAAAAATATTAAATAAAATATAAAGTTAAAAATAATGCAAATAAATGTAAAAATTAAAAAAAAAAGTAAAAAAACATGGTCTTATTTTAATTAAAATAAATATTTGTGGGAATAAATATAATAAATGAACAAATAAATACAAATAAAAAATTATAAATAATAAATAAATAAAATATAAAGTTAAAAATAATGCAAATAAATGTAAAAATTTGTGAAGAAAATACTAAAGTAAAAAAAAACATTGTCTTATTTTAATTAAAATAAATATGTGTGGAAATAAATATAATAAATGAACAAATAAATGCATATAAAAAATTAAATACTGCAAAAAAGTTACAAAATAGAAAATAATATAGGAAACATGACTAAATTTAAACAAAAAATTATTGTATTTCTTTTCTCATTTACTCCTTTATTTATTTTCCTATTGTTATAATACACTATTTATTTATTTTACATTCAATTTTGTTTTGTCCTCCAAATACACATAACTTGCAATACGATAATGACTATTAACCCCTAAAGAATACAACATTTATTTTATGTGCCATTTCAAATTTTCGAACTTTGTCTGATTTAGTAACTTCTGGCACCAATGTGTCCTCAAACTAGAGCTAAGTAACCCCTCACACACCTCTGAAACAAACTTTTCTGCATGTTCATCCATCTTCTGTGAGCGATGTGCAGAGCAGCAGATGCTGCGGAGTTTCTGCTGATGTTCAGATCTCTGACCCTGACCACACCGAACATCAGCATCTTCAGTGTGTTTGATGAAATATGCATGTAAAAGATTGACAGGGTGTGCAACACGGTGCTTTGCATCTATCCTGCCGGCGTTTGGCACCGAATAAGAGAGAAAGACTGTCTCAGTCTGATGGACAGAGAGAAATATCCCTCTCTTCCACCTCTGGGCAACAATCGCCCTCTTCTCTTATCTCTGGCATACAGTTGTCTTCAGCCCAGCAAAGACCGTCCAAAACAGTGTTTGGAAGCAGCCTGCGTTTCGTCCCTGCTGTTCAGATGAATTAATCTGTGCCGTACTCAAACATAGATGAATAAGCAAACAATCGTGCTCAAACAAGACAGATCTGTGCTGAAACCTTCTAAAATCAACCAGGCATTTGCATAAGTGTGATTACTGAGTTTTCATGGTGAGAATCATGGTGAATTAACCCAAGTTACTAGATAACGCTTGGTTTTGACAATATATCAATCAATTTGTGCTGAATGCTTTAATTTGATTGTTACACGCATAAAACGTTCAAATACGCTTATATTTGTGCATCGAACAGGCCAAAATGTATCAAAACAATAATAGTTCACTAACCAGCAATCACTGAAAGTTAATATGAGATGAAATGGATGAAAAAAAAACTATTTTAAACATCACAATTTATTAAACCAGCAAACAGTTTTACAAAAATAGCTGATAAGTCTCTTAATTCCAGTGTTTCATTGAAGATTTGACATGTACGTAGCGCCACCTTGTGGAAGTTTGGAATTACAGCTCAATAACTTAATGAAAACTTCAAGAGACTGATTATCCCCCCCCCCTTAATTGTATAATATTGCATTTATTTATCTATAAAAATCATAATAAAGATTTTTAAAAAAAAATTCTGGAAGTATCTGATGAATCTTCAGACTTGCTTTAGTCCTACAAAAAAACAGAGAGAAAGAAAAATGTTAACTTTTAGATTCTTACAAGAATCCTTAGAACTATACCTAAACCCTTATTATGCAAGCTCTGCTGCAATACATTGTTTTTGATATTTCATAAAAAAGACTTCAGAAATAAACAATTTTTGCAACCTCATGTCATTCTAAACGCGTATGATTTTTTTTCTTCAGTGGAACAAAACAGCAGATGTAAGGCAGAATATCAGAGCTTTAAAGGAAGGGAAGTGGAGGGTGATTTATTCCTCATTTTGCAAACCTGACGTGTCGTGATCAGTCATTTGACAAACGAGAACCAAACAAAGTCATACGGGATTGGAATGAAATGAGAATGAGTAAATTATGACAAAAATTTACATTTAGGGTTAGTAAATTAAATAAAAAAAAATTAAAACAGAAATTGACATTTTTGAGGAGTTATTGCTTTAAGGATTAATAAAATGTATAATAAAATAAAAACAATGACAGAATTGACATTTTTGAAGAGTTATTGCTTTTAAGGATAAATAAAATAAAATAAAATAATAAAAATAAAATAAAAATAGGCATAATTTACAATTTTGAGGAGTTAATTATTGCTTTAAGGATAAAAATAAATTAATAAAAAATAAAATAAAAAAAGTCCAAATTTACATTTCTGAGGAGTCATTGCTTTAAGACATTTATAAAATAAAAATAAAAATCCCTCCACTGCTGTCATACCATTCAATCCACATTTCTTGGACTGGTCTTCAGATATCTCAACAGTTTTGCAAGTAAATTTGTAAAGTAAAGTAAAAGTGTTTACAGTAAATAAATACACCTTTAAATGGAAATCTATAGAGAATAAATATTAAAATACACACTGCTACTAAAGTATATTAATAAAACATTAAATGTTAGACTAGTAGGTTAGTACGTTAAGACTAGTATTTAACATAGTAGGACCAATTAGAGTACATTTTATATATATATTTCTGTTTCTGCAATTTAATATATATATATATATATATATATATATATATATATATATATAAATTTTAATTTAGTGTATATTTTGTTCATAATATTACTTGTTTATTAAAATTGATAAAATGTACATATAATATAAAATTATATATAAAGAAATACATTTAGTTAATTATATAAAAATTACATAATGTATCATCTATTTTAAGAAAAAAAAAATTATCTTTAAACTATTTTCTCTATAGAAGTCAATGTGTTACTATGGTAACCAGGATTTGCTTTCCCCTCACTGACCTTATCTATACACACTAAACAGGTTATTGTTTTACTTAAAACAAAGTTCAAGCGTATTGTTCAGTGCGTTTCCACAAAGATCCTCTCCCTCGGTGTCTGAATAAAGCAGTTTTTTAAATTCCTCAGCGGGTGTGTCTCCAAATGTGTGATATCTGTGTGATAAGTGACGTCTAACTGCTGGAATGCTGTGCGGGACAGGAATAAATCACAGCTTAACTTTCCAGGAGACCCTGAAGAATCAAGTCTGTGTCCATTTGAAAGGTTTACAGCCTACAGATGGACCACACCTCGAGATCAACCGGTTTTACGAGACGCCACTATCACGGCGTTTATGGAGCCCAACCCTGCAGCCTTTATTAACTATCACTATCCGCAGTCCGTCCACTGCCTTCACGGACATAATGCTGATAAATGAAACTGACTCACTCCTGATCCAAACCTTGCTCCTCGTGTGGATACCTTCAGATTGCACCTGTGCATTAATACAGTATGTGCATTAAAATTGTGTTAAAAAAGCGAAATAATTACCGAATCGCTGGAGGAAGAGGAGGACTTGCCACCGCTCTTCTTCTTGTGTTCCTTGTCTTTCTTCTTCTTCTTGTCTTTGCCTTTATGTTCCTTATGTTCTTTATCTTTGTGTTCCTTGTGTTTATGCTTATCCTTATCATGACTCTGAAAAAAATTAACAAATGAAAACAAAATATCATTGCGTTAATCAGCAGACAGTCACATCTTTTCCTGCACATTACATCTGTGATGAACACTCATATTTCCTACTTAAACAGGAAGTTGGGGTGGGACACATCAAAAAGTTTCTTACTTTATTTAAAATGACTAAAAGCTAATTTTATTCATCTTTTAAGTGTACATATGGAGACATGCACTTGAAGCCTTGAGCTGAAGATGTTTTAGACGGGCAACCGTTCGGGGAAAGATTATTAAAATTCAATATCTGTAACATTATCAACATTATTTCCGTATGCAAAGTTATCCAGGGCTATCTGATATTTTCCACTTCTTGTTCACCTGGTCAAGTATAACACTCATAAGATGTTTTTCTCCATGTCTCTTATTATCAATATTGATGACAACAATTCAATCACAACACAAATGCGTCTACTACAGGCTTCTGTAATTTTGATGTGTGTGTTTCTGATTAGATTATTATGAATAAACATGTCTACCTTGTCTTTGCTCTTTTCCTTGCTCTTTTCTTTGTCTTTATCCTTCTTTCCAAACCCAAAGATCCCTTCCACCTGTTTGCCCTCCGACTTCTTCACCTCATCATCTCCAACAGCTGGAAAAGCAGAGAGAGTGAACAAAAACCGCATTCGTTTACATTCAACAAGCGTTTCTTGATTTAATTTAAAAAAATAAAGTGTTAAATCAGCTTTGCAGCAGTTTACCTGCGGCCAGATCGAAGTCCATGATGAACTAGTTTAGCTATCAAACTCTGATCGACGCTCGTGTAAGAGCTGTTTTCATTATAGAGGGTTTGTCTCATGAATATTAATGACGCAACCTGACGTTCGCCGAATCGGATTATCTGATTCGCTGAACGGGAGACGCTTGTACGTGAGCGATAGGTAGTTGGCGAATAAGCGCAAAGCTTGGCTCATGAATATTAATTAGGTTGTGTGATTGGGCGGGCGTTCAGGTGATTCAGTCAGGTGTGCATTGACGGAAGTACCTGTTCTCCACTCCTACTTCAATAGCAACAAACCCACGCATACAGTATATATGTGTGGCAACAGACAGGTGTTAGGTGCCTTATGTGGATTTAGAATATAATATTATAGTCTGTAAATTAAGAATTTATTAAATTACTTCTCTTTTAAAAATGTGCATTTTGTTATAAAAATACACACATCACATGGGATCATAATATGAACATAAAAATAAAGCAGTTTTCAGTATGTTCAATATAAGGTGTATTGTACTGTAAATCCATGGCGACTTTTTGTACCAACAAATATTTCTCATGGAGTTTATTTTGAAAAGTCAGTTTTGCTATCGTCACAACAACAAAAATCTGTTAATTAAACATGTCCTGCTGACATGTTGACCTTTAGTGGGGCATGTTGTCACAGAATATGGGATAAATCTGTTTTGAGTAAAACATTATTTGTAATATGACATACTAACACATCGATCCGTTTTCCATAATATAATATTCAAAATGTATTATAGGATATTTAATGTCTTTAACAGTAAAACACAAAACCATAAAATAGACACAAAAACATGTAACAGCTTGCATTTATATATAAAAATATAATAATCCTGGCATTTTAGTTTGTAGAATGGAATTCATAAAATATATTATCCTAATTTAAGACAAACTAGGTGTTTAAAACAACATATAAAACCACTGAATTTTTACACGTTCATTTGTGCAATTGGATTATTTTTTTTTTTACTCAAAACCTCACAGTTACTGAGATAAAGCCCTTAGGGCTTTCCCCCATGTGACAACTTGCCCCAGTCACCCTTATGTCTTCAGTCTTCAGCTTTAGTCCTACAAACACAGAGAGAATAATGTTAACTTCCAGTTTTCTATGAAAAAAATCATATGTAATAGTTTTTGCTCTAAAGAAGAAATGTAAATAATAATAATAATGACTTTAATAATAATAATGGCTTGTGACTTTACAAACACAGCTCATACATTTAACTATGATTTTTGGTCATGCATTTGGTTTCTGGTAAATCTATCAAGCATATTTTTGTCCTCTCGTCATCAAATAAACCAGTTTGTCTGCATTACAGGGGGCAGATATGCAACAGACTATTAAAGTCAGTCAATGAAAGCACTTGACTTGAAACTACAGAGTCAACTAGGAAGAAAGTTTTCTGTGTTTAGAATAGCATCAAACGTAGCTCATCCAATCGAATCGTCAAAATGATTCATTTAAGTCTTTTGTTCTGAACTCTAGTTAAGCGAAACAAAAGAATGAAGCATGAGCCCTAGTGCATCTTTACGACTGTAAGTGTGCACCACACCTCAAGATCAGCCGGTTTTGAGAAACACCATCCTTAGGGTTATTAAAAAAAGAATGACCAGCTCTTAACTCAAACTTTGACTGCTCATAGATGAACCTATGGCTTAAGATCTCCTTCTGTGTCCCACAAAACTTTCAGAATCAGTAAATGGTGATTTATGACAGGCTTGTTTTGATTAAGTGATTCTAAATTCAAAGCAAAAGCACAAAGTTACCTCATCACTGGATGAAGAGTGGTCTTTATTCTTCTTCTTTTCCTTGTCTTTGCACTTGTCCTTCTCTGTCTTTATCCTTTTCTTTGCAATCACTCTGAAAAAGTGTTCATAAAACAAGATCATGCATCACATTCTATACACCGGCATGTAGTAGCATCTCTCATTTTACATCATTATTAACCCTCGAGGGCTAAACGACATTTTTGAGCTCTTGAAAAGAGTCTTCTGGGTTAAACTCAACACAAAACACCATTTGCAACCCATTTTACTTCTGTAATCTGATTATATACACATCAGGAGACCGAAAAGTGGCTTTAAATGAAAAGTGTTTGGGGTGGAAGGGGTTAAAAAAGTAAAGATCAAAGCAAACTTTTTGATTTAATAGGAAAATCAGATTATTAACCCTGAGATGGCATTATTTTAGTATCACTGAGATACTATTATAGTTTTGATTAATATATTTATTTTGTTAGTTTGTTTGTAGAGTTGTCATTTTCATTTGAAAGTTTTAGTCATTTTGATGTGTGTTTTTGTCATTATTGATTTTCTTTATTTCAGTTTTTAGTTAGCAATAATAACCCTGTTCTATATAAAAAATCCGATACTTTTCATCCCTGTCAATAATTTTCATCTTTATGTGTATAAAATAAATTTAACATTAAACTAACAATAACATTATGAAATGTCACACATGCTGATGTTTCTATAAGTAATTAGAAATAATAATAATGTATGGGTTAGTAAACTTTCATTCACTATCATGATTAAATATTCTTACCTTTGCCTTGTCACTATCTTTGTCCTTGCCCTTATCCTTGCACTCATTATCTTTATCTTTGTCTTTGTCTTTATCTTTATCCTTTTTTCCCTCCCCTCCACCTCATCACCCTCAGCAGCTGGTCAGAAACAGGAATAAAACTGTTAGTTTCTCTTAGAAATCAACCAGTGTGTGTTTTCTGATTCATAAGTTCTGTATCTGTCTACCTGAGCCCACGATGAAGCAGTGAATGTGATCTGATCGAGATGACAGCAGTATTTATCATCATGGGGATCCACCCAGAGAGTCACAACAGCTGATGTTTGTGGCAGGACTTGGCTCATTAATATTCATTTACGTGACGTCACGTTCGCCCAAGTTGATTGGCTGAAAGCCAAACAGCGCTAAGTTTGCATTAGAATTAGCGACGGCTTGGCTCATGAATATTAATTAATCAACCAGTGTAAATGTAAACACATTTAACAACTTTTCAGAACAAGTTATCTTACTAAAAATAGAACAATATCTCCTTAGGTCCCTCCTTATTGGAATAAATAAGCTGCTGCGAGATCTGAACTGACGTTAATTCTGACATTTTATCTTGCAATTGTACATCTTACAATTTTGACTTTACATCTTGCAATTGTTTTCCCCCCTGAATTTTTTCCCTGAATTATTACTTCTTTTTTTTTCGCAATTCTGAGTGTAGACCCGACTTTTATCTCATAATTGCGAAAACAATTCTTATGCAAAGAAAATATATTTTATATGAATGATCAATATATTAAATTATTTAACGGTAGCCTATATTGAAAATAGACAGAATAATATATCGTGTTACTAATATATTAATATATATATAATAATAATATATTAATATTACAATATATTGAATAATATGTAAGGAATTGCCGCTTTCATACACTGAAAAATAAGTGAAAATATATATTATTGTATATTGTAATATATGCATATTTATATTCAGTATCATGTACATGTGATAAGATATGGTACTGAACGTGTATAAATATATTACACATATAATTACTCATGCAGTATAGTCACACACATATAATACATTTCTTATATTTTATAGTTATCTACATAATATATATTTCATTTTTTCATATATAGGTAGTTAACAACAGCACAAGCATGCTTGCATGTAATAAAGTATTTAACAAAGAGATAGTCACTATGCTGCAAAATGCACAGCTATTGCTCTTTAATAAAGTAATATAAGGTTTTATTGGTATTCAGCAAGTCATCATCTTAATAATCACTACTCTTCAGCACAACGGTAACCCCAAAAACACAGACATACATACTGTACCAGAAACCCTGCAATTCTGACTATATCTCAAAATTCTTAGTTATCATCTCTCAATAAAAACATGTCTATCTTTTATATTTATCAACAGATATTGACGGGTTTCTGGATGGATATGCATGAATATGACATATATGTCCAAAAATGTATTACAATTACACAAATATGCATATTTG
Organism: allo-octoploid hybrid of Carassius auratus x Cyprinus carpio; assembly: GCA_024542945.1. Classification (NCBI taxonomy): domain Eukaryota; kingdom Metazoa; phylum Chordata; class Actinopteri; order Cypriniformes; species allo-octoploid hybrid of Carassius auratus x Cyprinus carpio. The sequence continues at coordinate 97,573 of JANHFF010000461.1, forward strand.
TTTGGGCTATATATATTTAAATATATGAAGTTCCACTTTCTAATAGGTTTCATGAACGTTTTTACCTCATATGACATATTTCATATATATATTTAAAATGTCTTAAAATACACATTTTTGCAATTCTGACTATTTCTCAAAATTCTTAGTTATCATCTCTCAATTCAATTATTTTTCTTGCGATTCTGACTTTTTTCCTTGCAATTCTTCTTGCAGAATTATCTTGCAACTCTGACATTTTTCTCACATTTCTGAATTTTTTATTATTGCAATTGTGAGTTTATATCTCACAATTCTGACCTCTTAGTATTGAAAGAAAAAAAAGTCAGAATTGCGAGATAAAAAGTTGCAATTACCTTTATTTGTTTTTTTATTCCGTGGTTGAAACAAGCTTTCATGACTTTACAGATTATAATCGTGCTCTTGCAAACTATTCTCACTCAGACTTTCAGGGGAAATATTTTTAAATAAAGACTGAAAGAGTTGTCAGGAGCTTAATGGTGGTGGTGTTGATGCTGTAGTTCATTTATAGCCAACGTTTAGCTTTCCACTTCTCCTGATTGTATTTAGGCTTCAAAATTCAGAAAAGATGTGTTCATCTGTAAAGGTTTTCATGTAAGAATCATAAACTCTAGTTGTATCACAGAGCTTATTTTCTGCAATATTTTCTATAGTTTTTTTATGAAGGGAACCCGTTTCAGCCTACAAAAATAAGTCATCCCTGCAGTGCTTGAGTCCAAAAGATCATTTGTGTAAGTGTTTCTTAAGGTGTGGTATGTGAGGTGTATCTGCTGGTCGTGACTCTGTCCATGTCCAGTGTGTTTCTCTGAGGATGTCCCACCAGGCTCTCTATGACGGTCAGAGGCCTGCGGGGGGCGCTGCTGTTCTCCGCTCGGCTCAGGGTTTCAGAAGGCAGACTGGAGTACAGTAGAGATGAAGAAATCTGCATTAAGCCCTGTGAAGCCGTGGTTTACAGTGAATTTATAACAACTAAGGGGGTTCACATCATAACTAACAACGCCCCTCAGCTGTTATAAATTCACTGTAAACCACAGCTTATTGGGGGTTATTGCTGTAATGAACGTGTGGTGTCTTAGAGTAGGACAGTATCACACTTCACATTTTTGCAGCCTTTTAGTCTTTTTTTTCTTTGTCAGTCTTATTGTTTGTAAGAGTATGAACTTCTCTTAAACATTAACATGAAATCCAAATGAGTCCCAGTTATTTTATGTCATCTCTCGTTGACTTTAATGACTTTTTATCTGCATTTAACGAAAAAAACTAAAAAAAAAAACAAATGATTTTTAGAACTTTAGAAGTCTTTCAGGCTGCAATGTACCTTCTTCTTTTCCTTGTTCTTTTTCTTCTTTTTGTCTTTCTTCTTCTTTTTCTTCTTCTCATCTTCACTGGAGCTGTCAGAGGAAGAACTGCTTGATTCCTGAAAAAGAGAGAAGAGATGAAAATTAACTCACATTAACAACTCTGAAGCTCGTTTCTGCCACAGGTTAAAGAAATAAAAAAGGTAACTGTGACTTTTTCTCACAATTCTAAGAAAAAACCCAGAATTGCTATAAACTCGCAATTATGAAAAGAAATACCAGTATAGGTGTTATTTTTAGTATTTTGAATTAAAATTTATTTAGAATTTTCCATTTTAATTGTATTTTTTTTTTTTCATTTTTTGTCAGATAGTTTTTTATAAGTTTTTATTTAAGTTATTTTAGTAAGTCAAGTCTAACTTAATGAAAAAGAAAAATGTTTCTTTGACAGCTTAGCTGAAATAAAATAAGTTTAAGTTTAAGAATTAGGAGATATAAAAACTCAATTGTGAGATAAGTCACAATTACCTTTTAAAGAAAATTGTAATCTTCAAATTGAGGGGAAAAATAAAAATTTTAAAAATGTTCTTTAGTGAGGGAATAAAAACAGCTAATCAACACACAAAAATGCTTCTTGCTGTAGCTTCTTCTTCTTCTTGGTCTTCTTCTTCTTCTTCTTCTTCTTCTTGTGTCACTGTCAGGGGAGGAAGATGAGCTGGAATCCTAAGAAACACGGAAGATACAGAGATTTCAGATTCCAGACACACAAACTGTGAAAATAAAACGCTTTCATACCTCTGCACTTCATAACTTCTTCATCTTCTTCTTCTTCTTTTCATTCTCGCTGTCTGAAGTGATTGCAGCTGCATCCTGGGGAAAATTATAAAAATGAATCAAGCAAAAAGTAAGCACCAAAAAGTGAGCAAACAAAATGTGAGACATTATCTTGGAAATGTAAAAAAAATTAAAAAGCAAGGTCATTCAAATAATACAGCAGGAGAAATGAACAGGAGAAATTACTTTGTCTTCTTTTTCTTCTCCTCATCTCCTTTAGTTTCTCCTGCAGGACTTAATTCAGTATTTCCCTCCAGACCTGAAAAAAAACATCACAGACTTCAGAAGACCAGCGGGAAAAATACAAGACGATTAGCAGAACAAACAGTTCTTCCACACAACAAAAGAATACAATGACTAGTGACTGTGTAACTCAAAATAAAATAAAATAAAATAAAATAAAATAAAATGATGTATATAAAATAAAATAAAATAAAATGATGTATATAAAATAAAATAAAATAAAATAAAATAAAAAATACTGTGCAGTAAGCACAGCCAAACTCATTTATGCAACAAGCTTATTTCCTCATGCATCACATATTTCAGGCTTTCATATGCATCACATATCACACACACACACACACACACACACACACACACACACACACAGTCTGGTTCACTATCCTTGTAGGGACTGTCTATAGGCGTAATGGTTTTAATACTGTACAAACTGTATTTTCTATTGCCCTATACCTAAACCAACCCCTCACAGAAAACTTTCTGCATTTTTACAATCTCAAAAAAAAAAAAAAAAAACTCATTCTGTATGATTTATAACCTTATTTACCCATGGGGAGCTCAATTTAGGTCCCCAAGGTAACACATGTCCCCATGAGTTGGTGTGTATTCAAGTCCCCGCCAGTGTAGAAAAACCTGTACACACACACACACACACACACACACACACACGCACACACACACACACACACACACACACACACACACACTCTCACACACGCACACTCACACACACACACACACACAATGAAACACCTGTCCTCTGATCTGTCTTACCTGTTTCTGCTAGAATCCCCAGCTCTGCCGTTTCGCTGATTTTCATTTTCTTCTTTTTCTTCTTTTCATCCTGTTGAGGAGAATGCGTGAGTGAGTAAATCTGGGAGCGTGACCCAGATAAGTCATGAAGAAGATGTAAATGTTGTTGTTTTGTGGTAAACACACATATTTCATAATTAGGACAGCAGCCATGAGACACACTCTACAAATCCTATTTTACACAAGAGAGCCGTGACTGTGGTTCATCACGCCGTGACTCAGACTACTTTCCTTTCTCTGCAGGAAAACAGTGTTAAATAAACACAGCCTTTATTTAAAGTTCAGCTGAAAGTCAAAACTCTGTCTTCATTTACACATGCTGGTCCAAACCCGTATGACTTTCTGACTTTAGCTGAATGCAAGATGTTTAATTCAATTCAATTCAATTCAAGTTTATTTGTATAGCGCTTTTTACGATACAAATCATTACAAAGGAACTTTACAGAAAATTAAGTTTCTACAATATTTAGTAGTAGCTTATCAGTGGTGACTGTAGAATTAGCAGAATGAGTTGTACTTCCACTTGACAAAAGTATACAATGATGAGTGGTTGTCCAGCTCAAGATAAGATAAGATAAAATAAAATAAAATAAAATAAAATAAAATAAAATAAAATAAAATAAAATAAAATAAAATAAAATAAAATAAAATAAAATAAAATAAAATAAAAATAAATTATCTCCCTATTCAATAAAACAATTATCTATCCAATAAAATAAAATAAATAAAAAAATTACTATCCCTATCCAATAAAATACATTTATATCCGTTAAAATAAAATAAAATAAACCCCATCCCCATTTACTAAAATACAACTTAAATAAATAATAAATGAAATTAAATAAAATGAAAATAAATCTCTATCCCATCCTCTAAAATAAAATAAATCCACATCCCTATACACTAAAATAAAATCCTAAAATAAAATAAAATAAAAAGAGGTACCTCTCCATATCTAAAGAAATAAAATTAAATTAAACTTAAAATAAAAAATTAACCCCAACCTCAACTACAAAAATAAAATAAAATAAAATAAAATAAAATAAAATAAAATAAAATAAAATAAAACAAAACATTCACTGCATGGAAGAGAGCAGCACAAATATTCTGCTAAACAAATCCATTTTTGGAAAAAAATACCATGTGTGTGTGTGTGTGTGTTTATGAATGTTAAAGCTGATTTGGTGAACTCTGTCGCTCTGATTGGCAGAGTTATAGAGCACATGTGCATTCTGAAGTGAAAAGTGAAAATAATGTGACGTGGTGCCCCATACTCAGCATTTGTGCTCTGCATTTAATCTATCCAAGTACACACACACACACACTGGAAACACTCAGTAGGGCAGTCATTTTTACTGCGGCACCGTTCCCAAGCCTCAAACCTGCAACCTTTGGGTTATAAGTCAGACTCTCTAACCATTAGGCCACGACTGCCTTCTGGGTTGTGCTTCACATCAGAGAGTGCTTTTCATATTTTTCTCTTGGTGTGTGTGTTTGTTCTGCCCTCCGGCCTTTTTCACTAATTGCATAAGAAGGGAATTCTTTTCTTAAAATGTTGAAAACCACTTGTGAAGACATGCATTCAGAAAACTTCAGAAAAAGGTCTAATAATCATGCCTTTCATCTCTATTTTGTTCTCAAATGCATGTATTATTCTGGGATTAAGCATGAAATAAAACATTCCTGTCTCCATGTCAGTGTAAATTAATGGTATATAACATCAACGAAGATCATTGGTTGAAAAAGTTGAATAAACAGTTCACACTGAATCAAAAATTATTTAATCCAAGTTATTGTTAAAAAACTTTGTCTACAAACAAATAAAGCGAAGCATTGCAGATACTCTTTTCCTCTTTCCTTTAGTTCCGTTTTGTCATTCATTTGATTTTTGCAGAAAATGTGTGCATGAGACTCAAACCCACAACCATAGGGTTAGGAGTCAAACTCTCTAACCACTAGGCCTCAACTTCCCCTCAATTCTAAGATGTTCCACTGTTTTTAGTTGACACTGATTAGTCTTGTCTTGTGAGGCTCCTCCTGCGGCATTCTGGGAATGAAATATCATGCTGAGATATCGTGTATCAGGTATTGTTCATAAATGCTTCCCCAGGATCATTTCCTAGAGCTGGCGAGTGGATAACGCGTTCATTTCTCTCTCTGTGGGAACCTGATGAGTTTCCAGAAACCAGCGCTCTGTCATTTCCACTCCTTCATGTGTCGCGGTGCAGGTTTTCATGTTAGTTCAGCGTAACCAGGACTGACTAGAGAGCAGAGACGTGTGAAGGGACAATAACACACTGCTGTACTTTACTGTTGCTGTGTGCCTGAGATTTGTGCTTGATTATAAAAACAGATTATTGCGATTCAGTACCATTTATAGCTTAAAGATAATGATACTACTATTACTACTACTACTACTACTAATTATTATTATTAGTTAAATACATTTTTATTTAGTTATAAAAAACTGAATAATAATAATAATAATAATAATAACTATTATCATTATTAAATAATTAGAAATAGTTATATATTATTATTATAATATTTTTAATATAAAAATAACAGAAAACAGAAAAAAAATATAAACATTACTCAACAACAGTTATTATCACCAATCATTAAATAATTATAAAGCTTTTATTATATTTTTCAACCAGAAAAACATTAACCTACATAACATACTCAACAATAAGAATGATTATTAATAATAATAATGATAAATAAATAATTATAATAATAATAAATAAATAATAATAAATATAAAAATATAATAATAAATAATTATAATAAATTATAAAGCTACAAAAACCAAACATTACACAATAGTAGTATTAATAATAATAATAATAATAATAATAATCATTATTATTATTATTACTATGTTTTTTATGGTTATAAAAACATAAGCTATTACTGAGTAATAAGAAGAATATAAGAAAAATATGCTATAATAATATCAACTATTATTATTATTGTTGTTTTTGTCATTATATAGCTTTTTTATTTTTTTTTATATAGCGTATTGAATTAATAATAATTATTATTGTTATTAGCATAAATAGTATAAGTTATTTAATTATAAGTTATTTTTAATTATTTTTATAAGCTATAAAAATATGCTATAATAACAACAATTAATACGGTTGTCATTATATTTTTATTTAGCTTTTTTTTTTTTTTTGCTTAAAATAATAAAAAATTGCTTATAGATTATAAGAATTATTATTATTTTATCATATTATTTCATATAATCTTTATATAAGTGATCTGAAACATCTTGAAAAGGGAGCCACGTCTGAGCTCATCGCACTGCATTCTGGGACTGCTAACTGGAAGTGCACCCATGATGCCTTTACATGCTGCCAGGAGGGTGGCTCACTAGATTTGGGAAGTGAGACGAGCCGCGAGGTTGATGTCTGAGTGTGTTCTGTGTGTATTCCCAGCCCATCCTTTCACATGTTCTCCGGCGACCTCACAGCTGAAGGATGCCGGGGCGGTTGCCAAGGAAACAGATGTTGAGAACAACTGCATACACAGCCGGACGGAACACGCCATGTGCTGTGAGAGGGAGGGGTTTAGATGAGCATGTGTGTGTGTGTGTGTGTGTGTGTGTGTGTGAGAGAGAGAGAGATGAATCTCAACAGAATGAAACGACTGTGGAATTCTGAATGATGCTCAATGAGATTATGCTGTCAGATCACGCCAACAGATGATCAGAAATCATACAAGACACAGTGTGTGTGTGTGTGTGTGTGTGTGTGTGAGTGTGTGAGTGAGGGAGCCGTTTGCAATTTAAATGTATGCAAAATACCACAAAAACAGTTTGTCAGTAAAGCAGGGTTTTGTTCAAGAGAACAAAATCATCACTGCTGGAAAACTTTCACATGATTTTTTAAATGCACATCTATACATTTATTTGTTAAATTTGCTTTCATTTGATGTGCATTTTATTTTTTATCAAATAAATGTATCCATCTCAAGTAAATTTCTTGCACATTACTTAATGCATAAAAATACATGGAAATATAATACCATTTTAGTGTTGGAAATACAGTACCATAGTTTTCATTAATACTTTTATTAATACTTATTTTTGGTTATTTTAATACTTTAAACTTTATCCACCTCAAGTAAACATGCATTTTTTAAATGCACATATTTTCCACCATATATTCCAAAATTTGCAATAAAAAAATACATGGATAGCTATTTTTTGAGTTTTTATTAATATTAGGATTTCTGTTTTCTGTTTAATTTTAAAGTTTTAGAAATTTTTAAAGTCTGTCTATATTTTTATTAATTTTATTTCCGATTTAGTCATTTTAGTACTTCATCTTTAACTTAACAAAATAAGATGTGCATAATCTTAAAAAAAATTAAATAATAATCTACCTCAACAAATAAACAAATGATTTTTAAGCACATCTTTCAAACCATATATCCCAAAATGTGCATAAAAAAGCAAAAAAAAGTTAAGAAAAAAACAGGAAATTCACCAAAAAAGAATAGCAGTGCATTTTTAGCACTGTTAATATAGAATCTTATTTTTATTAATATTTTGAATTATTTTTATTCTTACATTTTCTATTTTCTTTTTAATTTTAGTCATTTTAAAAATATGCCTATTAATTTTTGTATTAATTGTAGTTTGAATATTTAATATTTTTTGTTTCAGTTATTTTAATTCTTCAAATTTAAATGAAATTAAAACTCTAATTCAACTACAATTTTACTAAATAACTAAAACTCAAATAAAAAAAAATAAGTTCATGTAAAAATATTTGTAATTCTAATTAATAATTAATTTCTAATTTATATTATATTATTTTCTGTTAGTTATTTTAATACTTCAAATTTAAATGAAAATTTTAAATGTTGACTGCAACAAACTAAAATAAAATAATTGTACTTTTTATATTTAATTTAATTCCTATTTTATTTTTTTGCAATTTATATTAAAAGGTTTTTATTAGTTTAGTTATAGTTAAATGATAATAAAATGTTCAGTAGGGTTAATCTGTACATTATTGGGGTTTTTGTGGGGTTTTTTGCAAGTCAAGCATCACTATTATATATTAAACATTTGAAAAGCACAATAAATCCCAGTTTTGTTCAGGAAAGCATCACTCAGGTTCTCTTGTCTGCTGTGTGTCTGTGTTTCAGTATCTCAGTGACAGGTCAGCGTTCAGTGTCTGTCTGTGGCTCTGACAGACAGATGGAGACGGGAAGTGTCCTGTAGCTCTGCGTGTCTGTCAGGTTTAGTGTCTGTAAACGCACATTTACCCTAAAAAAGAGAGTACGGCTCTCCACAAACAGCTGCTTGGGCGACACGACGGTGCTAAAGCGCTGATTAAATACCTTTCTGCGGCTCTTTCCATCTGCTCAGTGTTTCATCTTGATGAAACAATCTCGTTTGCTCAATAAGATTTATGGCATACACTCTTAAAAATAAAGGTGCTTAAAAAGTTCTTCACAGAACCATTTTTGGTTCCACAAAAAAGCGTTCAGTCAAAGATTCTTTATTTTATTCTATTTTATTTTATTCAATATTCTATTTCTATTTTTTTTGCAATTTACATAAATGTTTTTATTAGTTTAGATATAGTTAAATGATAATAAAATGTTCAGTGTGGTTAATCTGTACATTATTGGTGTTTTGTGTTTTCTTTTGCAAGTCAAGCATCACTATTATATATTACTATATAACAATAATTTCATTGTTTACAGCTTTACTGCTACAACTACTAATAGTAAGAGTAACAAATATTATTATATAAATATTATTATTCATTATTAATGAAGTTGTTGTCATTTTATATATTTTTATTTAGCATTTTTAGCATATTATTGTTGCTATTATTTTATTATAGTGCATTTTTATTGTTCACAGCTTAAAATAATGATAATACTAATCATTTTATAAAATTATTATTTTTTTATAATAACAACAGAAATAATTTATATTTTGCTGTTTTCTGTTGATGTCTGCATATTTTTAATTTAAAATAATAATACAGCTATAAAACAAAAACAACAACAACAATAATAATAAATTATTATAAGAAATTAATTATTATTAATATTATTAATATTATTAATTATTATAAGAAATTAACATACGAAAAGGAAATATGTGCTTTAACATAAAAAATAATTTATATTATTTCTGTTGTTGATGATATAGTCATATCATTTTTACATTTGTGTTTTAACAAAGTATTAATATTAATAATAATTGTTATTTTTATTATAGCATATTTTGATTGATTATAGCTCATAATAATAATAACAATAGTAAATAACAGTAATAACAATTTTTGTAATTTTATCAAATTAATTATTCAATAATTAATATTAATTTTGTAGTTGCTGTCATCATTATATAGTATCTTATGTATGTATTTTTATTTAATATATTTATCGCTTATTATAGTTGTTGCTACTATTTTTATTATTATAGTGTATTTTTATTGTTTATTATCTAAAATAACACCACTACTTTTACTAAAACATGGTGCAAGATTCTCTTCAAACTGTATTTATTTTCATTTATTTTAATTGTATTTATTTTTATTGTGTGTTATTTCATTAGCAAATCTAGTTTCAAAAGTCTTACTGCTTATTATTTTCGGTCTGTGTTTGTATATTAGTGGACTTTTATTTCCACGCTCTGTGTATTCATTATTCATGTCTTTATTACACATTTTCAGACAGTAGAGTTTGACAGGTTTGAATCCCTGTTATCAGTGTTTTCTGCCTGTTTGTAGCTGATAATCTGCACCTGTTATCATTCTGACAGAGCTATGGCAGAAATCTAGCCTACAGCTCGTCCCTGAGCAGCCAGAAATCACTCTGTTTGTCTGCTGAATCTCTGAAGTGTGATTGTTATTTGCTGAAGTGTCATGCTAATGCTCCTTGAGTCCTTCTGGCCTCTGAGGAATAATGCAGCTTTAAAAGTAATAAAAGTATCTACTACATACTGTTATATTTGGATATGTATTATGGGACTACTACTTGGAATCAGCTTCCAGAAGAGATCAGATGTGCTAAAACAATAGTCACATTTACAAACTCATCTGTTTAGCTGTGCATTTAATGAATGATATTGAAGTATTATTATTATTTTTTTATTTTTTTGGATATGTGCCAAAGTAGTACCAAGGTATTATTATTAAGATACTTATTTATTAAGATTGAGATACTAGGTTTTAATAATAATAATAATAATTATATATATATATATATATATATATATATATATATATATATATATATATATATATATATATATATATATAAATAGTTTTTAATATTTTTTTTTCAGTTTATTTGTATTTCTTATATTTTATGTATATAATTTCTTCCTATATTGTTGTCAATATGTAGCATACTTTTTATTTATTTTTATATAGTGTATTTAACAAACAAAATGAAAAATAAAATAAAATAAAATTACCACACGTGTATGTTTCTGGACTTAAAGTCACTTATATTTAATGTAATAACCAACAAATAAAAGATAAATCAAGAAAAATAATCATATATAATGGTTAAATCATTTGAGAAAAACGATGTTTTTGGCATTATATAGCATATTTATTTGTTATTATTATAATTGCTTTTTTTTTGCTTAAAAATTAATGGTTTTTTTATTATTATAGTGTTACTGATTTTTATTTGTTTTATAGCTTAAAAAATTGGTGTAGGTTTTACTTTGAAACAATTTTCACTTTGAAATTGTAAGTAAATTTCAAAAATAATTATAATGAAACAGCAAGAAGCATACTGCATTAAAAAGATTAAAGCAGAAAGACTGAAATAGTATTTTCTTGTCAATAATCTTCAGAAATGATTTTTTTAATAGAATATGTTTCTGGCCTTATGGTTACTTATATTCTTGTTTTGTCCAGCAAAAAGATACACGATCAAATTAAGATAAAGAAAATGTGATTTTGGTACAGAAAAAAACAAAAAAATTATTGTGAGACCACTCATGAAAAAACAAATACACTGTGAAACATAAAAAAAAAAAAAAAATCACATTGAGCAAGCTCATAAATGAAATACCTGTGTTGGTCCAGACGGAGGCGCTGTTGCTGCAGAGCAGATGGGAGCAGCAGCAGAGATGACCTTGATAAAGCCAACAGTGAAGAGAAGGAGGCTGGAAGGAGGGGGAGCCTGCTGTGTGAGAGACATAATCCAGCTCAGGATTGAACATATCGATTCAGAGAGAGAGAGAGAGAGAGGGAGAGAGAGAGAGAGAGAGAGAGAGAGTAGAGCTTGGGTTTTAGTCAATGGAAACATGACTCTCTTCCGCATAACACCACACCCATTCAGCCTCCTGCATCTGACATCTAAACATCAGAGCATCCAAATAAAGCCTCCAGATATTCACACGTGCATATAATGTGCACAGCCTTTCAAAACAATACTGTTAATAAACACGAAGGGGAACTGGGTAAGAATGAACTGTGTTCACTGATGGTGCTTGACTGAACTGAATTGTGCAAATCAGGTAACAGAGGAAAAACACCCCCAAATTAGTGCAGAACGCAGTTTGCAATTATCTGATAGAGTCAGAGACGCCTACCATAACTTCATGACCTTCAGAGACTCATTTAGTCTGAACGCACCTGTAATGATCACACAAGTTCACTGAAACACTAATCACATCCTAATCTCTGCAGATATGAAATAGAAATTAAAGTTTGTTTAGAATATTAAGATTCAATATTTAATAATACCTCATGTTTAGTTAGACTGAAATTTATGAAAATAAGTTGTGTGTGTATAATTTTTAAATTATATATACTTAAAAAAGTAATATTTAAATGTAAATGTTTTTAGTTTAACTATGATCACCCTGATTCAACTAAGAGTCACATTACATGAGTCATGTTAATAACATAAAATATTATAATTTTATTTGATACTGTTAATAATTGTTTTATTTTTCTTCATGATTATTTTACCTTCTTTTATGTAAAGCACTTTGAATTACCATTGTGTACGAAATGTGCTATATAAATAAACTTGCCTTGCCTTGCCTTGCCTTGATTATCAAATTAATTAATATTTCAATATTTAATTTTAATTAATATTAATCAATATTTTTATTATTATTGCTTATTATTATGTTTAATAATTATATATGTATATATTTATATATATATAAAATATATAAAATAATATATAAAATAAGTTTTTCTGCATTTTACTCTAATTAACATTTATTTCGTATCAAGTAATAAAATGTTTTTATGGTTTTATTTTTTGTTATTTATTTGTTTGGTTTTAGTTTAACTATAATAACCCTGATTCAACTAGGAATTGCATTACATGAATCACATTATAATTTTATTGGATTAATTATTAAATTAAGTAATATTTAATTTTTTTTAAAAGTAGTATTAATAATATAATAAATGTAACACTAATGCAACTACAATTATTAATATATTTAATAATACTTAATATTTAGTAAGACTGAAATTTTTTTTTTTTTTTATAAATATAAATTTTTTGACCATTTTCTTTCTTTATAATTACTGCATTATGTCACAAATATTCCACTTAAAAGAATAATAAAATTAGAATCCTTCACACTGCCGTAACTTGCAAAAATCCAATATTAATCAACATGCTTCGGTCATGCAACCTTCATCAGATGCTAGAATTTAAATGATTGTATATGCATCTAAAAAACAAAAAACAATCTATTTTTCTGTATTATAAGTATTACACTTATGAAAGAATAATCTGCATTAAAAAGATTCCTCTGGTGAATGTAACTGGACTGCAGTGCAGCAAAAGGACGCGCCTCGCTCGTTACAGCACCTTTGCAGGAGGGTCATTGGGGGTGTCGGGGGTAATTAGGTACGTCAGACACAGTCCATTGATTATACTTAATGACTGACACTTAATGACATTCCAGTAATCAGCACACCTGCGAGGTCACAGCTCTGTCTGCTGAGTCTGTCTTCTCTCTCCTCGGACCATTCTCCGGCCTCTGTTCTCCAGATCTCTGTTTGATTTGTTCGGGCTGAACTCTGACACGGCTGGGTTTCTAGAGAGACGCGGCGAGCAGAACTCGCAGGGATCTTGTGTGTAAAGACATCGATTTTTCTAACTCTCAGAAACCAAAGAATTTATCAGCTCTTATTCTCGTGTGAATGTAACAGGCTACTAGCCGCAGAACGACGGAGGACAGAAACTATCGTCTCACACTTAACAAGACATTAGCGTCAAGCAGCTATCAGGAAAACACATTTGTCACGTCTCAAACCTACAGAACTAATGTCTACATTTACTAAAGTAGGCAATCTTATGTATCTGAAGCCCTTCGTGAGCAGCTAACACTGTTTCTACACTGCTACTAAACTAGATTGCATTAAAAACAAGATGAGTTTGTTTCTTCATCAGGTTTGGAGAAATGTTGCATTGCATCAGTGTCTCAGCAATCGATGCTCTGCAGTGAATGGGTGCCGTCAGAATGAGAGTCCAAACAGCTGATAAAAACTGAAACAAATCCAGCATTAAGACGCTTTTAACTTCTAACCATTGCTTCCGGATGAAATATATGTGCAGTATGTGTGTGTGTACTAAATATGAATTATCATATATATTTAAGTATTACTAACTACACTATATTTATGATATATTTATTTAACTTATGTGAATATTAAAGTGGGTTCCCATTAATTGAATCGCTGAAGGTCATGGTAGGTGTTTCTGACTTGATCAGGTAATTGCAAACTAATTTTTGGGGCGTTTTTCCACCGTTACCCGATTTGCACAATGAATCGTGATAGGAAGCTCACCTATTTTTTTGTGCTATTTTTTGTGACATTGTTTGTGATCACTGTGGAGCTTTAAAGCCACTGTCAGAGGAGAAAAAAAGAAGAATGGAAGAAACAGAAGCAAGAAGAGAGAGCAGCCAAGAAGTGTTTGTTTCCCTGCCTCCAGGCTGCTCTGATCCGTCCACCGTGCTTCTCCTGCGCCAGACCCAGACAGCAGCGGACAAACAGATCAAACACACACCAGCAGCACCTCACTAATGGAGCATTCACGGGATTCACCTCAATCCACACACCGGTGCCACAGCCTGCTTTCAACACTGGGGATCAAACCTCTTTTGAATACAGTGAAATTATTTTTATTTTTATAAAAAATTAAAGAAAGGATTTAAACGAATAAGAAAAAGAAAGAAAAATATAAGAATTTATTGTAGGCTTAGTAGTGCATGTTAACTATTTCAAATGACTTTTTAGTTTATTGAAAGTTAATGAAATTCACTCATATGCTTAATATGCTGAAATGGCTCCCGTAACATTTCTTGTCTCGTCACACTTAATATTTTAGCTTTATTGAGACACTATTAAATTTTTTATTGATATTTTACATTAGCTTTTATTTTTACATTTTCATGTTCATTTTAATTTTAGTTAAAATATTAGTATTTTCTTTCATTCTTTCGTTCTTTCTTTTATATGTCTGTATAGTTTTTATTCATTTTTATTTCTGTTTTAGTTTTAGTTTCAAGTGTTTTTTTTTTTGTTTTTTTTTACAGGTTAAACTAATTGAAAGTGAGAAATGTTGCCTTGGCAAAATTTTAATTAAATTAAATTAAATTAAATTAAATTAAATTAAATTAAATTTAATTTAATTTAATTTAATTTAATTTAATTTAATTTAATTTAATTTTTTTAAATTATTAAATATATTAATATTTAAAAATTGTAATTTTAATTATTTTTAAATTAATATTAACATTAATTTATATTAATTTGTATATTATTCTTATTATTAGTAGTAATAGTAGTAGTAGTATATTTAATATTATTATATATATTTATATTAATAATTAGTTAGACAAGTGAAATTTGTAAACAAGTGTCAGTTTTTTCTAATTATTTTAAATTAATTATTAAATGAATAATATCTAAATGTAAATTAATATGTATTATTATTATTAATAATAATAATAATAATAATAATAATAATAATTTATTACATGAATCAAGTAAAAGATATAGTGAAATCTGACAAAAAGAAGTTGAGTAGTTTGCCCAACTTCGCTTTATAATTTATAATACAGTCCTATTAAACAGTTACTGTCTGACTTTCATTGTGACAAAAAGAATTCCAAGGAGTTACATGACCTCATTTCTTGGATAAAATTGGGAACAGCCCCATTTTTACAAGTCATGTCCTGTCCTGCGGTTTTACATACAGAGCTGTCAACACTGACACCAGGTCAGTAAAACACTGACTTTGACCTGATTTTACTCCAAACTAGTGTCTGTTTTTCCTATTCACACTCAGAAAAACAGACTAAAGAGAGACACGAGTATGTTGAAACAGGCCAAACATTAGCATGACCTTCACCAACCACAAAGTCCTTCTGGATGAACCTTGTGTTGCTGACTGCTGAATGTTGGTTGCAGCCAAAATAGGATAAAACACCCTGACAGTATCGTCTCGTGTGCCCTGAATGTTTGATCCTGGTCATTCTGGACAGAAAACACGATGGCTGTCTCCAACCGCAGAGATCTGACTCTTGGTCTAATGTCTACACTGGCAGCGCTCCACAAACAGCATCCTAGTGGAAATGGAGCCTGATTGTGTCTCTTTCGGCAGCAGCTTCAGTAACGCTCACTCATGCACCAAACCAAAAGAGACTCTCCAGAGGATTCAGACATTAGCATGCGGTGCTGCTGAAGCGCTGATACTCAAAGAACCACAATAGACATGCAATACTGAAATATTGCATTTTTAAAGATACAGTACTATTTTTTACTGATACTGTTTAGGTTTGAGGATTTCCCACTCTGCTTTTCACCAAGCTTAACCGTGAAGTATGGTGAATTTGGCAACCTACAATTTGAGACAAGCTTACTTGTGATTCACAAAACAAAAATATGTTCTAAGAAGGTTTTGCTAACATTCCTATTACATTATGAAAACATGATTTCTGAATGTACACTGAACGTTCTCATTTTTCTTGGCTATGCAAATTTTAGAGTAAACATTAAAGGAAAGTTATGGTAATGTTACTTTTGAACGTTCTTAGAATGTTCTCTCAACGTTATGAACAAACGTTCTTCCAGTTACATGAATAGAACGTTTGTTCAAAGTTACCTGAGGCCGGATTGTCAAAACAAACAAACAAACAAAACTGCTTAATTTTCTTCTTATTTTCTAACTCACGAAAAAAGTTATGAATATTTTGTATTCCCAGCAATTCTTCTTAAGAATCTTCCTACCTTTCTTCTTAAGATCACTCTTAAGACAAAACTTGAAAAGAATTCAAATTATTGAAAATAATCTGCTTAATAATAATTTAAATAACTTCTTAAAGTTAGGATAGCCTTAAGAATAATTAATAAAGCCGAGCACGGTCAAAATGGTGGAGTCGAAAATAGTGTGCGTGCTTATTATTATTATTCTTATTCGTATTATTATTACAGTAATCTGAAGACAGCGCATAAAGACAAGCCTTGTTGTGTTTTTCATTGAGTTTATCAGTGAATTTTCAGCAAGAACCACCACTTATTCAATCAGATAAAAACTGCCATTTTCTTCTTAAGAAAAAAAAATAAGATGTCCTTAAGAACATATTTGAGAAGTTAGGAACATTCTTACCAACTTCTTGAAATGTACTGGAAATTTCTTAAGAAGGTCTCTGTGAATCCGGCCCCTGGTCTTTAATAATGTTCTCAAAACATCGTTCTTAGAATGTTTTTCTTTTCTTTTTTTTTTAAATGTTTTAGTTGGACATTCATCTTTTTTTTTATCAGCGTTTTTTAAATGTTACTTTTCAATAGTATTTTCTTTCTTTATTATTTTTTTTATCTTTATCTTTTTTATTTATTTATGTTATTTTTTTTCCCTTCTTCTCTCTCTCCCTCCCCCTTTTCTTTTAATTTATAATCTATTTATTTGCTTAATTAAATTGTGATTATTATTTTCTTTCTTTCTCTTTATCTTAATTTATTTTGTATGTTATTTTTTCTTCTCTCTGTCCCCTCCTTTTTTTTTAATAAAACAAAACTACTTTATAAACATTCAAGAAAGGTGTACTACATAAACATTATACAATCTTACACCAACACTTCACATAACTACATGTAAATTTAAATTTGTTGCTTGTGTTTTTGTTTTGGTCTTTTTTGACTATTGTCTAATTATATCCACAGAACTGTCTTGCTATATTTTGTACTGTATGTCTTCATTTGTCTTGTTCTAAAACCAAATAAAAAAAAATAAAAAAAATGTTGCTATGTTTCAAAATGTTCAGAGGATGTTCAAAAGTAACAATGTTTTTGTGCTAACATTTCGTGAACGTTATTAAAAACCAAATAACTCTGAACAAACGTTCTATTAATGTTACTGGAAGAAGAAACTTATGAGAACATGCTGAGAACGTTCCCTGTTAACTAGGGAGTTTGTTACAAGACAATGACAAATGACTTTAAGTCTAAATCAATAACTTATTGAAATGCATTATCGAGCAGATGCTTTTTCCCAAAGCGACTTAAAGGAGAAGTATTGCAGGATAAAGTCCTTGAGTAATCTGGGGCTAAGTGTGTTATTCCTCATCTTCATAACATTCAGAGCACGTGTCGTGTCAGGCGTATAATCCGTGTTCTCATTCCTGCTGTGACGAACTGTAACTTTTACAAACTGAACATGTTTGTGTGGTAATTGAAAGCAGTATTTCAGGCGCAGCACCCGGAGAACGGGACAGAAATGACAACATCTGCTCACAGCAAAGCAGAGAAATGATTTCAAACCAATACTGTGATAAAAACTTAATTATGATTCACAGCATTATTTCTGACTTCTGAGAAAAGAAGTCTTAAATATTTTATACAGTAAAGTATGATGGTGACATTACATTTTTAGAATAGTATACTAACATACTACTAATTTCTGCAGTATACAGTATAATAGGCATACTGTGAATCTTCTTTTACAGGGATTTTATTTATTTATTTATTTTTAAAATGAATCAAAACACTAAATGATCATTAATTTCCAAAATTACTAAAGCTTTAACTAAAATTAAAATGAAAGCAGAAAATATATAAAAATATTTTTTTTTAATTACTAAATAATCATTTTAATTGGCAAAATTACTAAACTTTTAACTAAAATTAAAATAGAAAATATATAAAATTAAACGTAAAATGTCTAAATAATCATATTAATTGGCAGAATTACTAAACCTTTACCTAAAATTAAAATAAAAACAGAAAATACATAAAAATAAAAATATAAAATGACTAAATAATCATATTAATTGCCAAAATTACTAAACCTTTAACTAAAATTAAAATGAAACCAGAAACTATATAAAAATAAAAATGCAAAATGACTAAATAATCAAATTAATTGCCAAAATTACTAAACCTTTAACTAAAATTAAGATGAAAACAGAAAATACTCGAAAACGGGACCATATCATCCTTATTTTATGATCTCTGCACTGGTAGATTTGAAAATGTTACGTCTTGTTTACAAATCTATAAATGGTCTGGCTCCTTTACACATTTCTAACTTACTGATTGAACATCATCCAACCAGAGACTGATGGTTACTCCTAGGTCGAAGTACAAGTGTAGAGGTGACTGTGCTGTTTCTGTAGCTGCCCTCTGGAATGACTTGACCATTGCTATTAGACTCGCTCCCTCTGTCTCTATTTTTAAGTCCAGCTTTACATTCTATGTTGAAGCTTTTCTGTCTAGTATTTTATTGTTATTGGTTGCTATTCATTGCTAGTATGTTGGTATCTCTTACTTGCCAGATAGATCTTTTTCAGTTAAAGTTCAAAATTATACCTCATCAACAGCATCTCTCTCCTGTGGGGTTCCTCAGGGTTCTGTTTTAGCCCCATTGCTTTTTGCTAGCATTTGTTGCCTCTGGGGCAATTGATAAGTACCTTTCAAGGTATTATTGCTATGCAGATGATATTTAACTTTATATATATTTTTTAAGTCCCATGAAATTATGAAATTATCTCTTCTTTTAAATTGTATAAACTCCATAAAAGTCTGGATGGCAAACAATAACCTGCAATTCGTTCAATTCGAGAAAAAACAAAAAACAAAAAAACAAAAACAAAAACAACAACAAAAAAAAAAAACAGAAGTACTTATCTAGGCTCTTTAACTCTTCTATTGTTGTAATTTCTTTAGTAATTTATATATATATATATATATATATATATATATATATATATATATATATTTTACATGTGAAAACATCACTGCAAAATGCCTACTATTTCACTTAAAAAAAAGAACAAATCAGTTTATTTAGTTTTAAATTCTCCCATCACTCCCACAACAGAATGAGGAATGACACCTCGTTGTGTTGTGTTGAGTTCAAAAGAGCAGAGCTAAATTGGGCCTGTGTTTGGGGAAGGAGGCGGCCAGTTTGGCACTGTCATTTTCTCAAAGTGAATCACACGAGGAGACAGAAGTGACCCAGAATTAGAGGACAGGAGGAATTTATCCGGCCGTACCGCCTGAGATAAAAGGTTCAGAGGTAAGATGGACCTGCATTCTGCTCACAGAATAACTGCAGAATAACAACATCTGATGCGTCAGCTGAGCGTTTTACTACTCTGATAGAAACAATTAATTCATTCTGCTGGTAAAAACCTCTCAAAACTAAAAAACGCAAAATCAAATTACTTAAATATAAAACCAG
>JANHFF010000461.1:120000-175000 GCA_024542945.1 allo-octoploid hybrid of Carassius auratus x Cyprinus carpio
ATAGATAGATAGATGGATAGAGTGATAGATAGATAGATAGATAGATAGATAGATAGATAGATAGATAGATAGATAGATAGATAGATAGATAGATAGATGATAGATAGATAGATAGATAGATGATAGATAGATAGATAGATAGATAGATGATAGATAGATAGATAGATAGATAGATGATAGATAGATAGATAGATAGACAGAGTGATAGATAGATAGATAGAACGATAGATAGATAGATAGATAGATAGATAGATAGATAGATAGATAGATAGATTTGTAATACTTTTTAGCCTATTATTAAAATAAATCCTCATGTAGGAACCCATACAGTGAAGCAAAAAATGTATTCAGACACCTTCAACATTTCGCACATTATCACAGTTTATTTGCTATAGTTTAGAAAATGGTAAAAAATATGACAGGACCTCAGAGTTAAACTGTGTCAGAACAAATTAATCTTGATGATGTCAGATAACACTTAAGCAAAACATGGTCAGGTCAAAGTGTCTGAATAATTTTTTATTCCCAAATTTTTATCAGTTTTACTGGTAGTCCACTGGGTATAATATGTCACAGTTTACTTTATTTGTCTATCCTCACTTACATAAATGAACTATAGAGTCCTGCACCCACTAGTAAATATCTGGTGTCTGAATCATTTTTGTTTTGACTGTAAATCACTTTCTTTCCTGCTACGCAACTGTGAGTGTGAAAACTCAACACACGACCTCTCTCTTGCTCTCTCGCTCTCTTTCTCTTGTGTGTGTGTGTGTGTGTGTGATGAGTTCATGTCTCTTGGCTTAGAAACTCGTTCATGCTGTGAGTTTGAGAGTTAGTGTGTGTGTATTTGTGGGATGAGTTTTGTAAGTGTGTGTGTGTGTGTGTGTGTGTGATGCTGATAAAAGGCACGTGCACGGTACTCGGGAAGTTTGAGGACCCATCCCCAATGTAGCCCGTTGCCATGGAGACGTCCCACCTGTGCGTGTGTGAGCATATAATCTCTGTCAGCGCTTCAGCCGCAGCACCCACACAGGTACTTCCCATTCATTAGCCGCTTTAGCTAGAAGAATAACTAAATATCTGAGCTACAAACCAATGTGTTTTTTTGTACAATGATAAATTAAAATCATTTGATAACAAATAGCATTCTGCAATATCAAGCAGCATAATGGAGTGATTTTGTACAGCTGAAATAACTGGAAGCGGAGCTGACAAGGAACGTTCTCAGACAGTCCTGGCTAAGTTCTCTCAGTGTTATGAACAAACGTTCTTCCAGTAACATTAATTCATTAACATTCATTCAGAGTTATCTAGTTTTTAATGTTCTCAAACCATCCATGGAACATTTTATTTCTGAAACACTGTGGTTGGATGTTCATCTAACGTTCAAAGAACATTCTAGAGTAATGTTCCCATAATGTTTGGAAAATTATAAATGGGAATGTTCTCTTAACATTCACATAAAAAAGTTTTTATTATTGGATGTTCAGAAAACATTCAGAAATAACTTTTTCATAACTAAATGTTAAAATATTTTCATCTTTTGAAATAACATTAAGTGAAATCAAATAAAAATGTAGTTATTTATACATGAATTAAGCTATTAAATTATTTGTACATTATTTATATAATGCTTGATTTCTCAAAAACTTTAATTGGGTGTTCATCTAACGTTTTTTAAATGTTGCTACTTGTTTCAGAACATTCAAAAGTAACATTGCCATAAAGTTTGGAAAATTCTAAAATGGAATGTTCCCTAAATGTTCACATTACAAATAAAATGTTTTATTTATTTATATTTCACATTTAAAAACTGGATGTTTTGGATGGTCAGAGCACATTCAGATATTATGTTTTCTTAACAAAAAGTTAATAAAATATTTGAAATTATATAAACATCAATCGAAATAAAATAGTTATTAATTATTATTAAATTATTAAAACTTTAACCAAACGACCTTAGAACGTATTTTTGTGCACATTCAAGTTATAAATGACCACGCTAGTTCGTACGTTAAAAATAAGGTGTATAAGTCAGTGCTTTTATAAATCACTATAATTCTGATTATGACACAAACCCACAACATTGCTGTGCACCTCACATCCGGCCAGGCATCTCATTAACAAGAGTTGCTCCTCAGAAACATCTGTGACTGCTGCCGTGCGGAGCGCTTAACCAATCGCTAGCTTTGACAGAGCAATTTGATCAAGCAAATTTAGTGAGCGTTAAATGATGAAGTAAATAAGATGTTAGAAACAGCAGAAACAGAGCGCTGCACTTCCACAACTAACTCTGTAAATAAACTCTGACAGATCGTTTGTTCATTCTGGGACGGGATCTTTTCACAATTTGTGCTAAACTGTCTAGCACAGCTTCTTATTTACCACCGTCCGCTCCGGTAATAAGTGGGATTTGAGTCTGGTAAAAAAAACTTAAAAGATTAAAGCTGCCTTATAATGAGAAATCGATTTCCTTGATCTCGTCAAATAAGAGAATTCGTAAAACTCTTTTACTCTGCAGTCCATTTGCTGAAACCAAACTCCTGCTGCCGGTTACATAAACTGCTTCAGATCTCACTTTTTTCTTCAAGACTGGTCATAACTTTATAAAGTCAGATACATGAAAAGGTAAACTGAATCTGGTTTTGGTTAACTGCTAGTTGGTCAAACTACTTCTCAAGACACAGTCTGAACAAAGTGAATATGTTTATGCAGCCGATGCTGGATGAATGCATTAGCACATCTGTCTATATTTACCTGCTAGTTATGATCATTTTTATATTTAGATGCTTGTTTCATTCAGTTTGGTGAGGCAATGAGGATTGATATCTAACAATTTTAAACAGTTTTTCCCCCCACCGAATAAAAATAGCAAATTTTGACTTTTTATCTAGCAGTTCTGACTTTTATTCTTGCAATTTTAAGTTTATAAATCTAATATTATGCATTTAATATTATTATGCATGTTGCAATTCTGAGTTCCTTGCAACATTGACTTTCTTCTGTAAAGTAAATTTAAACTAAAATGGTTTAGGACACTTAAGTAAAAAAATAAAAATAAAAAAAAATAAAAAAAATAAGTACAATAAATTGTTTTAAAAAATAGAATTTAAATAAATGTATCAATAAATTAAATGATAAATTAATGAATAAAAATATTACAATATTACAATCCAGAATGTATTAAGTCACAAAAAAAACATTAAAAACAATTTCAATTTAATAAAAATATTTGTAATAAAAGTCACTAATATATTATTATAATTGTAAGTTAGAAGTGTAAGTTAAAAGTTGTAATTGTAAGTTAAAAATAATTAAAATGTATTAAAATATTTTAAATTTTTTTATTTAAGCTATAATTTAAGCTATATGTATTTTTTTCTGAATTATAAGAAAAAAGGTCAGAATAGTGAAATTAAAAAGTTGCAATTACCTTTTATTTATTTATTTATTTATTTTAATCCCATTGTGGCTACAAGCTTCCAAAACAAACAATAAAAGTAAAATGTGATAAATTTGTTATAAGTTTAATTTGGAGTTATCTGTTTTTTAGTAATGCTCTTCAAATGTTAGCACAAAAACATTATTTATACGTGAAAATAATTAATAATAAAATTGAATGTTCCCTTAATGTTCATATAACCAAGAAAAAAAAAAAGAAAAAAAAAAGGAAGTTTTGAACATTCAAAGAACATTCAGAAATACTTGACGGAAACGTTACAGCTAAATGTTCTTAGAACACATTTTTGTTAGTCTGGAAGGAGCCATCGGTGTCCTGAAAAAAGTCTTAAAAAGCTTTCATATGCATGTTTTGATGAGAAATCCTTGAACTGTCATGCATATGAAACACAAAATGAGCGAGCTGTCAGTTTCACCTGATCACTGCTCACGTTTTCCTTCACGACAAATAAGATGTTCAGAAAATTTTATTGACTTCTGAGACTGACAGCTGGATCAGGATGTACTTTATCTACATTTATAATGTACTCTCTCATTTTGTCCACCACTTAAGATGAGTTTTTCATCATAATGTGTTCATGGCAATGCATTCAGGGGTGATCTTTTCTGCAGTGCTGCCTGATTTAAACATATCAGTGTTATTTAGAAGGCAGAATAATGTTGCTCCCTACCTGCAGGACCAGGTTTTGTGTCGTTAGGGCGCCTATGATGCGTAAAATCGTCGTCTAGGTAGACAGCTCATTGTGTTTTGGAACAGAGCTCAACACTCCTACAACAACACATGAATAATGGAAGCATGTGATTCTGTGTTTGTGCTGATATTTGTCACCATCCTGAGTGACACATTAATCACCACATGAAATATGAAGCCTGAAATGTTAATAAATGTACTTCTGCACACTGCGTCTGCAGTCTAACATTGCACTGCAAGATCTAAAAATATCAGTGAATGGTATTTTAAAACACACACAGACAAATATTAATATTAAGAAGGTTTTGAGATAGATGAACCATTTTATTACTGCAAGGCGATGCATTTCGAAGTGAATTTACATTATATTACAGAAAACGACAGCCTCTGTCCAGAGCAGTATGATTACCCATAATTCCACGCTGCAGAGTCATGTGTTAACCGTTGTCTGGCTGTCTTTCCAGTGATGGTAATTAACTCGCTGGCTGGAGGACGGCAGGTCATTGTTAGACAGACATGTACTTTTCCTCCTGTTTATAAAAGTGACAGGCGATTATGTCAGGAGACCTGAAGAACGTGAACTGACGGGAGACGAGTGAACCAAACCTTCACACGCAGGAACAAACTGGATTAGACTGAAGAAGAACATGGAGCGTGATATTTGACTCGCAAGATTAAATGATGTTCTTTCTAATGTATTAGGACACTTAAGACACTTAATAAAATGGAATTTAATACAATTATTACAAAAAATATATATCCATCGTATGTCCTTGCAGTATTGCTGGAGCCTATCCCCACATTAATATTTATAAAATCATTTTAATATGATATCGATATCTGTATCTCTATATAGCTCTATATATCTCTATATATCTCTATCTATATCTCTATCTATATATATATATATATATATATATATATATATATATATATATATATATATATATATATTTAATATTATTTTATGAAAATAAATTAAATAAAAAATTATTATAATCAAAATTTTTTAAGGACATTTGAGTAACATAAAAAAACATTACAAATAATTTTGATTTAATAAAAATATTTAAAAGTAAATTAATATATATTATTACATATTATTTTATTAAAATATTAATTAAATATTATGATATAACGATCCAGAATATATCAGGGTACCTAAGTCACTACAAATATTAATAAAAAAAACATTAAAAAATATTTAAAACATTAAAAATAAATTAATATATTATTAAATATTATTTTATTAAAATCTTAATAAAATATTACGATATTACAGAATGTATTAGGACACCTACAATATTAATAAAAAACATTAAATAAAAATGATTTAAATGTAATAAAAAAAAAAGACAAAAAATATAAATATAAAATAATTAAATTAATATATTAAAATTAATATATTTAATATATAATTAATATATTTTTAATATTATATTTTATTAAATAAGCTAAATATGGAAAACAATACTAAAATATAAATAATGTAATATGTTATAAATACAATATGCTGGTTTGACAATCCATATTTGATCCACATTTTTATATTATCTATATATCCGTTTAATTAATGTGGTTTTCTAGTAGTGCAAAAAGTAGTTTTATACTTTCTTTCTGACCCGTATCTAAAAATATGACTAAAACTCATCTCAAGTGTCTGAAAGTTTAATTACCCTTCATTAGCACAGTCCTGCATCTCTGCCTTCTTGAGTGTGCATACTTATTAGTAAGAGCAGTATAGTAGTATGCAATTCTGATGCTGTTCTACATATTTCTAGTTCATTTGGACACAGCAGACAGAACCAGATTAAACGTCCGGTTGTCAGCGCTTTCCTGAGGGTTCAAGTCCAAGAGGTTTCTGTTAACCTCAAAGCAGCAGAAAAACTGATGAAATATCGATTCACTTTGTTTCAGGATAATACACGAGCGACACACAGAGAGCTCAGAAAGCTGACAGCCTCATGTAAGCAGACGTTTGAACTTACACCAGGAATATCCACCTGTAACAAAAAGTTGACAATTCAGCTAACAAATCAGAATACACAGTTCTGCACATGTCTTAAAGCACGGGTGTAGGTTTGATTGTGCCATTGGTGGGGATGCAACAGCAGACATTTACATTTTTTTTTATCAGAATTATTGCTAGGGACAATTTAGTAGTCTCTGATATTAGTAGGGACATATCTTAGCATCCCTATTAAACTCTATAGCCTTGCTTTAAAGCAAGGGTTGCAAGGTCTGTGAAACAAAGCCTGTTTTTTACTTCCATGTCCTTTTTTAGACAAGCAAAAACATCCAAAATACACATTTAAGTGTTCATTTTTTTTTCTTTTTATTTATTCACGTCTATAGATCTCAATTATCTATATCTCAGTCTATATCTTCAAAGATCATTTTATAAAAACAAGTTTAGCTAGCAGTTTTATTCCTATCTATATTCTGAAGGTTTTTATTGAGGGGTTTGTTATAATTTGCCTGATTTTATTATTGCACTTTATGAATTTAGGTCTATAGATTTCAATTACAATGCATCTTTAAATGCTGTGAGTTTTTTTCTCCCCTTCAGTAAAACTTACATAAAACAGACTTGGCAGGTTTATTCTCTGTATTTATCTGTATTCTGAAGGTTTTTACTGAGGGGTTTGTTGATATATGAATCACCTTGTTTTATACAACATTTTATTCCTAAAAAACATGGCGAAAATGTTTTTTTTTCAGATATTTTCAGGTTTCTGGAGTGATAAAAAATATAATTTGTTTCTCCACTTCAGTAGCACTTACAAACACCAGACTTAGCACTGTATTTACTGTCTGAAGATGTTTGTAGAAGGGTTTGTTCTTATGTAATTCTGCTGATAAATATTTAACATTATATTCCTAAAACATGGCGAAAATGTATTTTTTGTCTGTCTGTTGACAGTATTTTCTGATTTATGAAATGATAAAAAGAGAAAGCAAAAATCCCCTCTAAACTCTAATTTGTCAGCAAAACTAAAACACAATTTCAACAAAATTTCAGAAAACTCAAAACTACAAAACAATTCTTAATTTTAATCTAAACAGTGATTATTAAACTGGGGAATTATGTATATATTATGTCT
The DNA here is from genome assembly GCA_024542945.1 of allo-octoploid hybrid of Carassius auratus x Cyprinus carpio. Lineage (NCBI taxonomy): Eukaryota > Metazoa > Chordata > Actinopteri > Cypriniformes > allo-octoploid hybrid of Carassius auratus x Cyprinus carpio. The sequence goes on from JANHFF010000461.1 coordinate 127,255, forward strand.
ATATAACAGTTGAATCTGGAGCAGCTCAGTTTTTATGATCTTCGGAGAATTCGATGAGAAATGTTTGAGATCATAAAGAGATCTTTGACTTTTGATAGCAGAATTCTGCCACAGAATAAAACATAAAAAAAGGTAATTGCATAATATTAATCTAACATTTTTTTTTTTTTTTTTGCAATTTTGAGTTTATATTGCACAGTTCTGACTCTTCTTCTCAGAATTCTTTATTATCACGCAATTTTGAGTTTATAACTACAATTTTAACTATTTTTGATTCCTCCATGGAATAAAACATAAAAAAGGCAAATGCGCAATTTTAATACAATTCAGATATTTTTCTTGCAATTGCGCGTTTATATCTCACAATTCTGACTTTTCTTCTCAGAAATGTTTTTATCTCTAAATTCTGAATTTGTGGCTCACAATTCTTAGGGGGAAAAATATCAAAATATAAATGTAAAATTGTGAGAAAAAAGGCTGACTTGTAAGACAAAAAGTTGCAATTACCTTATTTATCTTTCACCCCGTGGCAGAAACAAACTCTGTATCTATTACTAAAATCTTTATTTTTTTTTCTGTAAATTAGAGGAAAGCCACACAGGGACAATGAAGCAGCTCATAAAGCACTTAACTAATGCGGTGGGGGGGACTGGTGTGTATAAAGCATGAAGTTCATCTTTCACAGACGCCACAGAACGTCTTCACTCAAGTTGAAAAATGCAGAACTTCTGACATTTGTTTTCCTGTGGGTGGAGTGGCTCGCTTCAGACGTGATGAATGAGCAAATCACATAACAGATGACAGAGTTCGTCCCAGCGAAACCCTGCGGATGTTTCTAATCGAGCGGAACTGTGGATTACTGAAGCGCTCTGTAATAGTATGACTCCACCATCACTGCAAATGAAGTTAAACACAGAGAACCTCAGCACAGAGTTTCGTCTAGTCTCTTGTAGACTTCAATCTGAACTTGTTCCCTCATAGAAATGCTGAAGAGGGGTTCACAAATATCAGCGAAATATCAATGTTACTTTTGTCTTAAAGGGATAGTCCACCCAAAATTGGAAATTCTGTCATCATGTACTCACCCTCGTGTCATTTTGTACACAAAATCAAATGACTGCAGTTTAATTTTTGGCTGAATATTGAATATAAAATTCTGTCATTATTTACTCACCTTCATGTCGTTACGAACTTGTATGACTTTCTTTGTTCTGTGGAACACAAAATAAGACATTTTGAAGAATTATTAACTAAACCGATTGACTTCCAAAAAATAATGGAAGTCAATTGGAACCGAAACAGTTTGGTTCCCAACATTCTTTAAAATCTTTTTTAGTTGAACATATGATGTTGAGTCTTCAGTGTTATTGTTGTGTTGTTTTTAAAAGGATAGTTCACCTGTATAACTTTGTTCAGTTGAACATAAAAGAAGATATTTTGAAGAATGTTGGTAACCAAAAAGTTTCAGATCCCATTGACTTCCATTAAACTAACAACAATATATTATAAAAACATTAAGAGTACATTCCATTTGATCATTTTGCAAACATTATAGGAATGTTACTTTTGAATTTTCTCTGAACAATTTGAAATAAGTAGCAATATTTAAAAAATTATAGATTAACATTTAATAAATATTAAATAAACACACCCCTATCTTGATAGCCCCGCCCCAAAATTGACTAACATGCCATGCAACCATAGACGCCAATTTCAAATCACAAGACGGACACAACCAAGACACAAAATATCTTATAAAATATATTGACGGCTTCTAAGAAAAATATTAGGTATACTAAGCTTTAAACTGCAATTGCAAACAAAGCATATCGGCAGCTTTTTTAAGAAATATTATGCGCGCACACACTAAACTATAACTTCAAATTAATGCTGCATATCTGGCGTTTTTCTGTGCGTGCTCGGTTATTTTGGCACCTATGCATGTAACACAAGCTCCTCCCCCATCATGAGTGGACACGCCCCTTGCTAGTGATTGGCTACAAGTGGGATTTGGTGCGATCCACTTTAATTGGCTTTTCTCAGAAATCGCTTACTGCACCTTTAAAGTAGTTCTGAGAACATTCCCCGTTAGCTGGGACTGGCCAAAAAATACAGTGGAAGTCAATGGAACTAAAACTGTTTGGTTACCAACATTCTTCAAAATATTTTTTTTCTGTGCAGAAAGAAATGCATACAGATATGGAAATGCATAATTTTGGGGTGGACTATTCCTTTAATAAAATGACTCCTGTCTAAGCTGTGCATATTTGTTTGTTTACATCTTCATCAAAATGTGAATGTTTTAGATCTTCACATGTCTAATGACCCCTGTTAACTCTCAGCTAATGTTTCTCTCTGGAGATACTAGAAACCAATAAAATATGTTCTGATGAATAATAATTAGCTTTCCCTATCAATTACTGAAATGCATTTCCTCCACTCATGCACCACTGTAAATGCGTAATCATGATTATGCATAACTGCTAATGCATATGCATTAATGTAATTCGACACACAGATAACCCATCAACAAGTTACACTATACTGTTGTTGTTTTTATTTTTGTTCTGCTATTCTCTTTTCAAATCGAATAATTTTTCAACCTGAGGCTCTGCGCTCGCTGTGTAATACATTCATGGTGCTGTTGACACCGTTATAGATCATAAAGCATTTCCTTAATGCTAAGAGAAACACATTCAATAGTGTGAACTCGTATTTTAAGAGAATGTTCTAAAGGTGCTACTCTTGCTTATTGACCCGTCAGGCACAGAGAAATCTCAAATTTTTCTAGCCAGACTTAAAGGGGATGAATGTATGATTTATGTGCTGTAATTTCTGACCCTTCCCTGCATTTTGAAGTAAATATTTCTTGCACAGTAATTTATTTACTGAAGAGAGAGCACAAATCTGTTTGCTGATAGAAAATCTCTGTTTATAATAAGCAAACAGGACTTTCTTTTAAAGGAAGCCAACATTCTGTAACTAGATTATGCTGCTGAGTTAAAATCACATCATTGTCTTTTCAAATAAGCAATATATCTTTTACCAGTTGTTTAGTAAAAATGCCTGCTCTTTTGAAATCAGGCTGTAATGAGCACACTGACCTTTAGGCTGTTCCTGACCGGTTGCCTGTCATCCAGATGGCCACTTCTTTTCCACACTCCTTTCTACATGTTTTAGCATCAGACATGGCCTTAAACAGCCTGATTCTCCCAGTCAGTAAACAGCGCTGCTCTAAATACAGCCTTTTATCTGTGAAAATAAAGCCAGAGTTTGTTTCTGATCGTTGGTAGATTTGAAACTGATGCCTATAACCATTGCTCATGAAATATCCAACTGTTAGTGCAAGGGATTTACAACAATATATCAGCAGCTAGACGGCTAAAAAAGACAGGAAAACAAATCCCTGGCCTAATGCATGGAACACTGCATATATTTCAACCATTAAAGCAAGCAAACTATTCTGGCGTTGGTGTAAAATAGCATTGTGCAAGGCTGGAAATGCCATCAAAATTAATAAAACATGCCCCCAAAATTTGTTCCTGCATGCATTTATATATATATATATTTCAAGTATAGTTAAGCAATATCACACAAGCAGAAAGTGCTGTTTACCCAAATATCAGCATGACTGCAAATGTGATAATTTTATAACAGTTCAATAACAATAAGTTAATATTAAGTGAATCACTTTTGTAAAGTTTGACTGTTTTTGCTCTTGTAGCGTGTTGTTCATGAATGATTCAGAGTCAAATCGAGTGAGTCAATGATTCAATGACTCTATAGTGTTACTTGGTGTAATTAAAAGGTGTATGTAACCTTAATTTTTATAAATAATTATGAGAGGGATGCCTCCTTTATTCACTTGAGCACCTGCTAAAAAAGTAAAAACATTTATTTACTGCACCTTGCCTGTTCATATCGCATTAGTCGGGTCAAATGTGCTTCAAAAGCTATTCTGTGCAGAAATGATGAGCTAAATAACACCATTTCTAAAGCAGAACCCAATTCCAAGAGGACGGCTCTTAGTAATTGAAATCTCCATGAGCCAGGAAATTCCCTGAAAACATACTCCCTCTGTGAAATGTTATGGGAAGATTACCAATCTTTCATTTTTACAGCTTATTTTAATGGATTTTCAATTAGTCGCATAAAATTAATATAAAATGATGTATGAATGATTGCATCTAATTTGAGAGTTTGACTCCATTTGTGAGGCTGCCTTTTTTTATTCTAAATGCTTTGAATTAAATGAATCATTATGTTTAGTGAATATATTTTGGCCTCTAGAGTCCCTCTCACCAGTAAAATGATTTATTTATTCAGTGTGTTATGAATACAGCAGAGGCCACTGAATTTATTTTTTATATTTTTTACACTGCATTATTATGCAATCAAAAAATAATTGTATTTAGATGCATTTAAATTGCATATACATTTTCCATGTATTTGGATTACACCGTTTTGAGAAACTAATAAACTTATTGATATAGTTGTATATATTTAATAAATAATGTGTATTTTTTTCCCGTCATATATAAAACAGGTAAGATTGACTCAAATAATTAATTAAATAAATAAAGAAATAAATGCAAAGCTTATTTTTGCATCTATTTTATTTTACTTAATTATATTTTTACAATTAATGTATTCAGATTGTGAAACAAGCAATATTTAATTTATTAAAATGTTTGAAACAAATTGGATTTTTTTGATGATAAATATATAAACTTTGTGTATTTTAAACACATTGAGTTTATTAGTGCTATTTAGTGTTATTTTAGTATCATTAAGAAACTATTATAGTTTTTATTAATATTTTGAATGCATTTTATTTTTATAGTTTTTGCTTTCGTGTGCATTTTAGTAAATGTTTTAGTAATATTTGTTGAGTTGTAATTTTTTATTAGTTTTTTTAATTTAAATATCTATATATTTATAATTTTTAATTATTTTAGCACATTGTTAAACTAAATGAAAATTATATATATATAAATATATATAAAATTTGATTTCATGTAACTTTTTTATGCTTTAACCCTTGTGCTATTATATAAATCTGACCTGATTTATTTATTTAAAATCATCACATGCATCAATGCATCACATTATTATTTTATTAGTTTATGTTCAAACTGTGTAATCCAAATGCATGGAAATTATATATGCAATTCAAATGTCTTTGTATCTAGTGAAACACATAAGTTGAACTTTTAGAACAGCCTTTTTTGACAAAGCAGAATCTTCTCTCATTCTTGAGGGTCACATGAGATTTGAATGAAAGATTTGGCACTTTTTCTTCCTTTCAATTTTCAGTTCATTGCCAGACTGTCCCCTCTGAAAAGCAAATGTCATCTGAGTACGGCAGCGTGTCTCGGGTCGACTCCTCTGGGAGCGTGACTGTGGGTAGAAGGTGACCTTTCAGCGCTCATCAAGGAACAGATGTTTCCACCCTTCTATGAACTAGCACCATTTTCAGAAGCACACTGCTAAAAGGACATCAATTAAGGGAGACCTATACACCAGCACCAGCACTTCGGTTAGGCGTCCTCTTTTCACAAGCTTCATAAAGGAAATAAACTGTTATTCACTATTGACAGAAAACCCCTTTGGAGTCGCTCTTCAAAGACGCTCTTGTATATAAAATGCTTCTCTGAAGCAGCGTGTGGAGGAATGCCTTAGATAAACCATCGTTTTTAATCAGCTCAGGAAAAGCTTTGTGTTATTTGTTCATTTGTGAACAATCATACAAAGACGAAGAGGCTTGCCAAGAACAGCAGAAAAACCCAAAGCACGTCACATGAAATGAGTTGCATTGCAATAGAGTTTTAAACTCAGCTTTTACGCTGGTTTCTGCAGCCAAGCTTGGAGTACTTATTCAAATAAATCTGTGGTGGAGAAGAATTTACTATAATATTTTAATTTAGTTATTTACTTAATTTATAAAGACAACATAAGATAAAGCATAGACAATCAAGGACTTAAACCAGGGTTGTTATCGTTAACTAACACTATTCAAAACATTTTTGTTCATTAAAAACATTAAAGAAAAAAAAATTGCTTTGGCAGCTGGATTTATTACTTTACTACTGGATTTATTAGTGAATAATTACTGAAATTATTAAGTGAAAATAAATAAAAACTCAAACTGAAATTAAAATAAATTAAACCTAAATAATTAAATACTGTATATAAATATATATATATATATAAACTAAAATTTATCATTCAACATAATTACAAAGTTACATAAAATTAAACTAAAATTAAAACTGAAAAAAAATAAAATAATAAAAACTATAACAGTATATAAATAATACTACAACACAACATAGAACATAAATACTACAACAACACTGTTTGGAACCAGTGCTATTTTAATATGATGGAGATACTATTATAGTTTTTATTAATATTGTGAATTAGTTTTTATTTTTATATTCCCTGTTCTCATTTTAACTTAAAGTTTTAGTCTTTTTTTTGTGTGTAATTTTTATATGATTTTTTTTACATTTGTAAGTAAATAGTAAGCAAAATAGTTAAAATTTAAATAAAAATTAATAAAAATATTGAAACATTTAAAGACGTAAAAATTTCAATTTTTGTCAACTAGTTGAAATAAAATTATGAGATTGGGAAAAAAAATATCTATATATATTTTACGTTTTTAATTTTATTATATATATTTTTAATAGTTTAAGTTTTCATTTACTAATAACCACCTAGTAGGACCACCTAGCAACCTCCCAGAATACCCTATCAACCTCATAGTAACACCCTGGCAACCACTCAATGCCATTCAAATGTGAAATTCTACTCTGAGTCGTTAATGAGTATCATTGAGAATAGAAACAGTGATTTACAGTGCACAGCGTCTGTCGCATCACAAAATTAACTCTCGTAAGGTATTGCTATACTTCGTGCAGCAGATGTTGCTTCGTTCTGATTCCCCGTTCAGAATCCCGAGGTCGGATGCTGTGATGAACAAACTCAGAATGAAGTCGAATGTGGTCGTCATGGTGACGGGGTTGAGGGTTTTGTAATTAGTCATGGTAATTAATGGCGTGTCATTTTCTGTCTGCTTCACTGCCAGCGTGCCATTGGCTGGATCCAGTGTCATTTTTTACATTTAACATGATTAATCTGCGGATAAGATTGAATATTACGGCACAACTCTGGACCTCATGGTTATTGGCAGATGCATTTGTTGTAATGCAACTGTAATGCCATTGTGCATTAAGTAATGTTTCCGTCTTTATCATCCAACGACTTGAGGAAATCTCACAGGCTGCTCTTCAATAACTCAGTTATGATTTAACTTAGTCTTAGATAGTTTCACCTTACATCCCTTACAGATAAATAAAAATAGAAAAAAAAGAGTTTAAGTTCATATTTGATTTTAAGTAGTTTTTTATGGCAAGGAATCCAGCATACACTTTTAAGGGTTTATTTTATTGCACTTTGTCTATGTAATTTCAATTACAGTACTGTACCTTTAAATGCCATGTTCTCAAAATGAGTTTTTTCTCCACTCCAGCAGCACTTACAAACACCAAAACTTAGAATTTTATTGCTTTCTATATTATGAAGGGTTTTACTGAGGGGTTTGTTCATATATCATTCGTCTGGTTTTATTTTTGCATTTTATCTATTTGCGTCTATAGATTTTTAATTACAGTACTGTACCTCAAATTCAGTTTGTTTCTCCACTCCAGCAGCACTTACAAACACCAAAACTTACAATTTTACTCCTCTCTATATTCTGAAGGATTTTGTAGAAGGGTTTGTTCATATATAATTTGCCTTTTTTTTTTGTTTGTTTTTTTACAACATTTTATTCTTAAAACATGGCAAAACTGTATTTTTTTTTTCTGGTTGTTGACAGTATTTTCAGACTTTTGCAGTGATAAAGATAAATCCTAAATACCCTCTGTATAAATCTTTAAATATAATATGAAAATTAAATCAAACAATTTTCTGGAATATTATAGTGAATATTTAATTGTGCATATTGAAACATAACATTTCAGAAAACTTTGAATAGGTCAAAGACGAGACGTCCCAATTTCGTTGTCAATAAAATTAAATTTACAAAAGTGATTTTATATACACAAAAAACATTAAATGCAAGTAAAGTGTCTACTTAAATGTTTCAAATAAATTTTCTGTAAATAAAAAGTCAAAAAATGAGTTCAGTGCAACAGATATATTTATGTAAAAATTAAACAACATACTTATTCTGACCTGTACTTATTAAAATATATAAAAGAACAAGTGATCTTACTAATTTCTATTAGCTGTAAATTATTAAATTTTTATTAAGTAAAAATAAAACATAATAAAAATATTAATGAAAAAACATATTGCTGACAAATGGGTCAAACCTAGTGGTTTGAAGGATCTTGGCAAAGATTGGTAAAGATTTAAAATGATAATGAACTTGTTTTTAATAGCTGCACTGTGATCCTTTTAATGTGACTGAAGTCTTTTAATGTCATTTGATGATTCCAGTTCTGATTAGATTTTACTGGTGTATGAAATTTGTTACACTGAATGACATTTTAGTGAGTGTCTTCTGTAAATTATGGCATAAATACAAAGACAATCTTAAAGTAATCAATCAATTTGGGAAGTATGTTTATATCTGGAAGTTAATTTGTTTACCCTATTTCCTCTTCTTCTACTACAAGCGTGTATCAGTGGGAGGAGCTAAAGAGGCAGTGATGTAGAAGCAGGCGTTGATGTTCTCCTGTGGAGGCGGGGCTTAGCCACACTATTACATCATAAAGTGGCACATTCCAAAACGAGTTGTTTTCTGAGCTTGCTTTCAATAAAAAGTGTTTTTGAACTAACTAAAGGATGTTTTTATTGACCTGTTGTATGTCAAAAGATCAAGGGAAATTTGATTTCTCAGTTCATGGACCCTTTAACAGATTAAAATAATGTCAAAAAGGCTGCCAAGAAAGTCTAAAGGCTTTGAACAGCATGCACAGTTCACAGAAAGCCACTAAGGTGCCGGAAACCTCTGCCATTAGAGTTATTCAGTGTGTGAAAGCTCTCTGGATCATGTCCATTAGAACTCACACACACCAAACCTGTGTTTAAATGCACCACACTTTATATTTCTTTCCCAAACAGCCACACGGAAAAGCCATTAACTAGTAAAACAAGGTCACCGAACAGCAGAAATCACTCCCCCGTGATATATATGAAATTTACGTTCCGGTAATAACAAAAAGTGAAGGTCTTTCTGTAGAGGAAGAAAGCAGAGGAACAGAGCAGCGGAGCTGAGAGGCCTGTCTGTGAACAATAAATACAAGAAATGAAATATTAACGGTGTTTTAGGATCACAGTAACTGCATGTCAGAGCAAATAACTGCTGCAGACTATCATTGACATGCATCATTAATATGTGCTGGAGAAACACGACTGTAAAAGCCCGTTATAAACACAGCACTCTCACGAACAGTCAATTCTTATGAAACCTCTTGAGGATCTCACATCTGAGAGGTTTTTGGAGTAAGAAGCATTTTTTCCCCTTTCCCCGAAACAAAATTGTGATTCTAGCAAAAAATGTGTTATAATGGACCAAGAATATAATATAAAGCCATTTTTTTGGCATTATAGATTATTTTAGTGACAATTAACACAAATTCTCACATTTCCTTTTGAGTTTTGTCATTTTCATTATTCTCATTACTGTAAAACATGTTAGTGTGCCAATAATGAGAATCTAATGGGAATCATAATTGGATGATTAACAAAACATTATAACATTATATTATAACATATATATATATATATATATATATATATATATATATATATAATATTATAAATTTTTTTTAAAGAGATTTTTTGGTTGTTGCTTTAACTTAATGATAATTTGGATGCTAATGTAAATTAAAAATGTTAAATGTTTTTACTTTAAAACCATATTATTGTTTGAGAAAAATCGAGACTGGATGATTAGCAAAAAAAAAAAAAAATTATTATAGTATAAAGTAAATTACTTATTTCATATTTCATTCACATAGTATTTTTAAATGTGTCCAAACTGTAAAAGCATATTAGTGTGTGACAATAATGAGGATCATAATTAACCATCCAATTATGTTCTAAAGTAAAAAAAAAAAAAAAAAAACCTTCAGGGCAAAAAAGCCAAATGCCATATTAGTGAATTATTAAGAATCTAATGAGAACCATAATTGGATGATTAACATAAAAATAATATGCTAATAAAACCCTGAATAATTTATAATTAAATAATAATAATAATATTTATTTATTTATTTATTTAGCTTTTCCATAATGAAAAAAGTACTCCAAAAACAGGTTTTTAAAAAAAATATATATAATATACAATAAAATATTCACATATTTTTCTTTTGCTTACGAGGTCAAATATGACCCATATTTGTTACTAATTCAGAGAGATTCACCTGTTTAGACAAAATTTATTAGTATATTTATTTATTTATTATTTACTTTTAAAATTATAAGAATTTTTTTGTTGCTTTTCCATAACAAGACTTTGGAAAATAATGTAAATAAAAAAATGTCACAATGGTCCTAAAACAGGCTTTTAGGATCACTTCAACTTTTTAATTTTTAAAAAGATGATATACATATATTTTCAAATCTTCTCTATGATTATGAGGTGAAATATGACCCGGATTAGTTACTGTTTCGGAGAGATTCACCTGTTTACACACAATTCACCTGTTAAACAAAAGTGCCCAGAGTTGCATTTTGACAGTACTCTTCTGAAAAAATAAAAAACCTAATAAAATCTTGATTTCATCAATGAATTGACAAACCTATACACAGCACTCCTGTCATTCAAATCACATGAGCAGATGACCTCTGACCCGCTGTCCTCTGTAACACTCATCGATCTGTCACCTGAGGAATGACTGATCCTTCGTCCAGCGGTCCAGCGGTCAGATGTGGGATGAAGCTTCACACCCGCCGGGACTCGACCCGCAGCAGGAGCCCACAGAGGAGCGATGGAGCCATCAATGGATCCTTTGACTGCAGGTGAAAAGGAAAGACCATGTGTGAGGTGAGGAAGACAGATAGAGGAGGACGAGCAATCGCTCTCAAGGGAGCAGCAAAACACTGTCACACGTGACAAACCACAAACCACAGATGACTGGAAGATAAAGATACTGCTGCAGTAATGTGTGTGAGACTCCATTTAATCAAACACCAGACCACTAAATTCTGTTCAGTTAAAACAGTCTTTAAAACACTGTGGAAGACGTTTAATTGGATTTGACCTCCAGCTGTAGAAAGTGAACATGCAACCTGCGAAAATTCATTTCAGCACTTTTAGAGCAGCTACACACAAGCAGTAAAAGTTCTGTAAATGTAGTGTAAATGTGAGCTGTCAGCCTTGGGATTCATAAAATAACTCTTTTGGGTTGGACAGAAGAGGCAAAACAGGTTTATTTTTGGATAAACAACTCCTAAAAAAAAGAAAAAAAAATGCAATATTTAAGTAATTTTCATATATGAAGAGTCCATCTGAGATTTTTCCTCTTAAATGCATTTTTATAAGGCTCCTGTGTTTAGGTTCAGTAATTTCACTTTAATGGCAAAGAAAAATGAGTCAGCTAATGAATGCCGTATTTTCAAAAATGTCCAATGATATTTTTTGCATCTCAAGTCATGTATATATATATATATATATATATATAGTACAAAATCTAATTTCTGCACTTCTAGACAGCTTGTAAACCAGTACAAGTATTGTAGATTTAGTGCAAATGTAGATTAGTAGCATTAAGATTCATAAAATTACACTTTTGGGTCTGGATAGAAGAAGAAATACAATTTAATTTTTTTTACAACCTGCAAATTTTAATTTCAGAGCACTATAAATGTAGTGTAATCAGCCTTGAGATTTATGAAATTACCTGTTTTTGTCGGACACATGAAAACAGGTTAATTTGTGGATAAACTACTTGTTTACAACACATTGAAAAAAAACAACAAAACAATGTAAGACTTACTTTGAAACAATTTTCACTCAGAAATTGCTAGTAAATTTCACAAATAATTACAAAGAAATGACAAGTAAAGCATTGAAGAAAACATGAATTTTGAAGCAGAAAGACTGAAATTGTATTTTCTTGTTAAACATACTCCAATAATCTTTTATTTACAACTAAATTAGTAAATAAAAGATCAATGATGTACATTTTAAAATAAAAGACGTATGTGTTACTTGCCATTTCTTTGTGAAATTTACTACCAATTTCTGAGTGCGAGTTGTTTATACATTGTTTATTGGGGAAAAAAAGCATGCAAAACAAGTTTATGCTTAAGTAACATATAAATGAGAGGATGTTCAATGTCTCTAAACGTTAAAACATTTCCACATTGTGCATGCAGGCCGTTCCCACATGATTCAGTGCGCAGCGATCCTGCGGTTCCTGCATCAAGTGTTAAGCCACATGCTCACGTTCTGCTCCGCTGGTCAAAAGCAATTAAAAAAAACATGGCTTTAATTATCATACCTGCCTGGATGAGACATGCATGAGCGGATGGAAATGCAGCGGAACGAAGCAGAAAACACAGGCCGAAGTTTGCAGTTGAGCTGCAATATGGGATTTACTGCAGTCTGGATTTAAGGACGAGCTTAAGAACTTCATGAATTGGTTTGTCCGGCTTGAATGCTCATATGCATGTTTTTCATTCTGAATGCGTTTAGGAAATTGTGTTGACGTGGCCTTGCGAGGCTTTACAAGTAGATTCTGATAGAAAAGCTGCTAGAAAACTCATGAACAACGAACCAAATCAAACCTGATTGAGAAATATCACTGCTTTAAAAACACAAACAGTTGTCTTTCTAGGAGGTTGTCTGCATTATAATAGCCTCGCCTCGTAATTTCCCTTTAGATTTTTACTTATTATTCTGCATCTAAAGGCTGCAATTGATATAAAATTGGATTTCCTAGATATTGCCTTTCATTATGCGGAGTGTCTGAATGTGAAATGGCCTAATTGAGGCTGAAACGGCGGGTCGCTGTCGAGCTGAGGTGAATATTAGCGTGATGTTTCTATTAGTTAGACTCGTGCAAACACAACGATTTGCTCATTCGGTCTGAAGGGACTGAAAAGCATCTGCTGACCATGTAGAACTCCAGCCACAGCGGTCAGGTCATTATCAGCAGTGCATATCATTATCATATTAATTAGCAGTGAATTCAATTAGCAGAGGTCCGAATGTCTGTCTGTATGGACTCGTGTGTCCGGAGGGGTCTGTGGGGTCGACACTATGGATGTTCACACAGGATCAGGATTTTACAGCACAAACGCATGTTTCTACATCAAAAGAGAGAAATACAATGTGTAAAATGCACATGAAATCAAAATGTACAGTACTTTAAAAAAACATTTCTACTGTTATTGTGAATGATTCATTAGTGCATGTTTTTTTTTGTCCAAAAACTAGATAAAAAATAAAACTTATATTAATCGAAGCTTACATTCAGTGCAAAAATAAATCAAATTAAAGAAACAAACAAATCTATATTAAATTCCGTCAGTACATGTTATTCCAAATAAATAAATAAATAAATAAATACATAAATTCATATAGAAATAAATACAGAGACCATTCTGGTATTAAAAAAAATAAAAATAAAAAATAAAATAAATTGTTCTTAATTTTATTTGATTTTTTTAGTGCATATCAATCACTGCCACAATATATATATATATATATATATATATATATATATATATATATATATATATATATATATATATATATATAAAATTATAAAAATAAAATTTGAAAATAACTCCTGTGTATGTTATTCCCAAAAAATAAATATAAAAATAAAAATCTAAAATTAAATAAATACTTCTAATCTAAACTTACATCCAGTGCATGTTGTTCCACATAAATAAATCAACAAATAAATACAAAAGCACATACATACAGAAACCATACTGATATAAAATGCCCACTCTTCACGATCCCATGAATTAAATCAAATCCTATCTTTCTTCCTCTCTGAATATCTTGTTTCACTCAGTAATACATTCTGACAGCAAAATGGGTTTCTTACCTCGTTTCATGTTGATTTTCTGTGGCTGCTTCTCTTTTTGTTTTTCTTCTGTCATGTGTGGTCTCATTGATTTTTCTCCAGGACCGCAGGGATTGCGTTTGGGCCCTTGGCAGAAATGTCACGTGTGTCTGAATCCGTCCTGAAGGAAAAACCTGCACAAGAATCTGCCATGCTCTCATGTACAGCCAATATTCATTTATAATGGCATTACTGCTTTATGCAAACATAAGCCAACAACAGAGGCTGAAGGAAATTTTAATCTCAAACTTGATTTAATTTTAAAGGCTGTCTGGGAAGGCTTTTATTGCTCAATGCACCAGAGTCAGAGAAGACGTCTTATTTAATCTGACACAAATGAAAACAGTATTTCTTCAGTTATAGTTCCTGTGGAAACTCTCTTAAAACACACTTTTCACATTCTCATTTAAATACTAATAATATTCAGCATGAACAAATGCCATAATTATGTCTGATTACATTCTGACATTTAGTTTTTTTACATGTTTGGAAAAATGGTTAAATAAATAAATTCAAAATAAAAGAAGAAGAAGAAAAAAGAAATTAAACAAATAAATGAATAAATACAAATTTCTCTTTTGTCTTTAATTTGAAAGCTAGCCTTTCTTTATATTCTAAATAAACACAATTAAATTACATTTACATTTAAATTTTACACACTTTGACAACTTGACTAGGAAATGACATTTAAAACCGCAAAATAAAATTATATTTACCATTTGTTTTCTTCACATATGTCTCACATTCATCTCAAGCTCTTCAGTGAAAAAACACAAATTTAATAAAGGCGAAATTGTTGGTTGTGATGAAAATGTTCATAAAATAACATTGATATGGTCATATTTTATGGTGGATTTTAATATTTTAGAATTGAAAGTTTTGGAGGAAAACTAATAAAATCTAAATCTAATAAATACAATAAAAAGAGCATTTGAAACCTTGGTAAACAAACACACAAACTTAATAGCAAAAGTGTTGGTTATGGGGAAAAGGGAAGCAATTTGTGTAAAATTAATATGAATTATTTCACACAATAGCACTGTTATGGTCATATTTCTCTGGTGGATGTTTATATATTTTAAGACTGAAGGTCTGAGACAAAGATAAAAGAACAAAAAAATCTAAATCTAATAAAAAACAAAACAACAACAACAACAACAAAACAATAAAAATCATTTTTAAACCTTGTTAAACACGCAAACTTTATTAGTAACAAACACAAAACTAGTAGCAAAATTGTTCATTGTGGTGAAAATGTGTAAATAAAAAAATGTTTATATTTTTAATTTGTTATAATTATTTATAAATTATTTTCATGCATATTGTACACACACATTGTTTCACACTATAGTCATATTTTTATGGTGGATTTTCATATTTTAACATTCAAAGTCTGGGACAAAAGTAAAAAAAAAACATCTACTGTAATAGAATCTAAATCTAAAACTCGTGTGTGTATATATATATATATATATATATATATATATATATATAAAATACATTTAGGTAAAAAAAAAAGTATTATAATATATTTAGGTATATATATGAAAGTAAAACTGATGTGGTAAAAATTGGCATCTGGATTTTGAATTATTTATGATTATTGTAAATTATTTTCACACAAGAAATATCGATAGTCATATTTTTACGGAGGATTTTCATATTTTAAGATTTAAAGTCTGGGGCAAAGGTGAAAAAAAATAAAATTAAATTAAAAACATAAAAAAGCATTTGAAATAACAGAAATAATGGTGAACAATTTTATAGTTTAAGAATTTTTAAAGTTTTAATGTGACCTCCATAAAGATCTTAAATCTGTTTCAACTAAAATGCATCCATAGAACTTAAAAGTTAAAGAAAATAAGGCCACAGGGGAGAGACACGCAGTCTGTTCAAAAGGTTGAATCTTAATGTCTGTTTGCCAGAGGTGTTTGGTTGAGTTGTGAGCGATCAAAAACAGTCTACACAACAAAACAACTGTATGTCTGTCCCTCTCAGCATCACATTACATTAAACACGGCGTCTAACCTGACTTGGGTCAAAACTCATGCGAAGGCATTGCGTTTGTCTGTGGGCAGATCTCTGCTCTGCTGCGATGAGTCAGAACGAGAAACACGCCTATCATTAATACCCTCTGTGCCGCTGATGAATTATTCATTACACCTGTTTATTATGCATCAAATGGCAAAGGCCAAATAACCAGGCCATGCGAGTTATCCTTATCAAAGGGTAATTGACAGGACATGAATGGCGTGACAAGTGTGGAAGGTGAGCGAGAGAGCAATGGAGAGGCCGAGATTCCCTCCAGGTTAAATGCAAAATTCGGCGGTGGTCAATAGCAATCTGAGAGAAAGCTCACGGGACACGAGGGGCTGTGGAGGCCATGCCAATGCTGCTGTGAGTGACAGCGTTCATACTAATGTTTAAATTAAGTCCAGCTTCCTATTTTAAAGAGTGCAATAAAACATCATCATATCCCATAAACGACTGAACATAAAGAAGACATGAACATCTTTTAGCAGAAAAAATGGCAGCATCTACCAAACACACCACTCTTTGACATCACAATATTTGCTTATTTCTGAACTTGCCTATGAATGAGCAAATAGATAAACAAACTACAGTGGAAATACATCTTATAACATAAATAAATAAATAAATAAATGTACAGTAGAAATACCTCTTACATAAAAAAAAATAAAACTATTTAAATACAAATAATTAAATAAATACAAATATTTACACATAATTATTTAAAGAATTTAAAGAAAAAATAAAATATAAAAATGAAAAGAGTATTTTCTTAAAAGTTTATAATTAAAAGATATTTTAATAAAAAAACAATAACTCAAAAACATACAATAAATAAATGCAATAATTTTAATAAAAAAATATTGATATAAAATCATTTAAATAGAAACATATACATTTTTGTTTTTTAAATAAATAATACAAATACAATGGAAATACCCCTAACGATAAGTAAAAATAATTATTTAAATACAATTATTTAAATAAATAAAAGTATTTACATATAATTATTTTCAAAAATATTTTTTTTCAATAAATAAATAACAGTGAAAACAACCTCTTACAAAGATTTTAATTATTTAAATAAAAACAAACAAATAAAAAGCATTATTAACAAAATTATTTAAATAAATAATTTTTAGACTAATTATATGGTAAAATACAGTGGATATACCCCTTACAATAAATAAATAAATAAATACACAATAAATAAATTGAATTATTTAAATATAATAAAAAAAAATCAATTCAAATTCACAAACAAACAAATACATACATACACACGTGGTTTTCTGATATAAACCATGTTATTGAAGGATTATTCATGGTCCACAGTATTTACATGGTTCCCCAAGGCACTTCAAAGAATGTCGAAATATAATAGTATTGTCATGGTACCATATCCAAAAGACACATTATCAAATTAAACTGAATGCAACAATTTGAGAGTGGTTTACGAAGACAAATGGTTCTGAACAGACAGACGGAGCTAACAGGGGAAATGGGATCCGGAACTTTCCACATTTGCATTTCCCTCATGAGCACCAAACAAAGACACAACACCAATCTGAGATAGCAAATACAATTAAACAGGACAAAAACAAGATGTACAAATGTCTCTGGAGTTCGCATATCACCAGGCGAGACGTTTCAAAGCTCGTACGGTTTCTATCAGCAACAGGGTTGGACTGAATTTCAATTTCATTCGGTCAACTGAGGAAACAAATTAGTGTTAAATGATTAGCACAAGCCCTAACCGCTAGACCACAACCTCAACTAATTAATATAACTAACAAATATAATCACACACTCTTACACCGACATTTGAATGTGGTTTGTAGGATTTATAGGAACAGCCGCGGGTTACATTTGACTTCATTACACTGTGACCAAAGACAGCTAATGCGAAATGAAAATATGATTCCCGCTTTGTAGTTTTCAACTCTTATATGGTTTCTATCAGCCACATGGTCCAATTTCTTCAGTGGTTTCAGGAGGCAAATTATCCTTAAGTTATTAGAAGTCGCTAGTCACCCGAACAAGATTTATGTAAATGTGAACACCAACTGTCTATTACTGGAGACAGAATTTAAAGGGACAGTTCAGCCAAAAATGAAAAATAACTGTTAAATTACTCATCCTCAGGCCATCCGAGATTACTTTTTTTTTTTTCTTCAGTAGAACAGTAAAGAAGATTTTTAGCTGAAACCGTGCTCCTTGAAGATTCATAAATTGCAAGTCAATGGGTACCGGCACTTTGAGAGTCAAAAAAGCATATCAGGCAACACAAATTAATAACGTGGTTCCTGATGATATATTGAGGTCTTATGAAGTCAAACGAACACTGTTATCTGTAATCCAGAACCTCAGGCAAATGGTCCGGAGTGATGTCCGGTTCACAAACGAATCATTCTTTTGAACCAATTCTTTTTGGTGAATTAGTTGAACCAATTCATCAAAATGGACTGAATCATCTGAATCAGTTTGCAGCTCGAGCAGCACAGATCTGCAAGTTACTCAATCAAAACTGACAATCACTCTGACTCCAAATGAGCCAAAATGCTGTCCTATCTGATCCTTTGATGAATGAATCATTCAGCAGTTCATCTAACAGTCACTGAACTGAGGAAACCAAAAAATTTATGTTTTTAGGGTTTCTCATGGTTAATGTGAAAAGGTGAGTTGATGAAGACCAGTTTATAAAACGTCTGCGATTCACATCATTATTGGGTGCTTTAATAATATAATTGTGTATGTGTTACGTGATTGCGTGATTACGTAAATGAAAGGAACTTAAACGATTGAAATGAACTGTCGGAAAGAATCAGTTCGTGAAAAATAATCATATTTACCTGTTGCCTGAGGCTCTGCATTGCAGGTTATAATGTTGTCCAGTAAATAATGTTCAGTTTCTTGCACAGACCGATCGTTTCGCTTCATAAGACTTCAATATATTATCAGGAGCCACAGGGATTCATTTTGTCTTGGGTGCATATGCTTTTTTGACTCTTAAAGTGTCAGTAGCAATTTTATGAATCACCAATGTGCACGGTTTCAGCTTAAAATCTTCTTTACTATTCTACTCAAGAAAAAAAGTCACCTATATCTTGGATGGCCTGTGGGTAAGTAAATTACCGGTAAATAAAAACTAGTTAGTTAGATTTTGGGTGAACTATCCCTTTAGCACAATCTAAAGATTTATGTGTTTCTTTTTTGGACAAACGCACATGCTTGACCTTTATCAATGAAATGAATCATTCAAGTACAATTTAAGGTAGAGTATCTGAACTCGTTGTGATCTTTCCCTCACAGAATCCACAATGCATCCGAATCCAGATTGACTTCCGTCTACAAGAGTTGTTTCTGTATTCCGATAAGTTCCTTAACTCAATCTGTCGAGAGTAAATTGCTTTTCCCCCCTCGTACAGCGTAGTCGCAAACATTTAGAGAAGCCAACTAAATGTTTTTATTGGGTATGGCAGCAAACAGTCAGATGTGTAAAGCGCGTGTGCATACCTAATGCGCTCTTACCAGGAGGAAATGGACTGTGATTATTATCTTCTCTGTTCTTACAGGTGGAAGGAAGTGATCTCACGTCCATCACTGCTGATGCAAATCACTCTCTCTCTCATGAGCATGCTGGGAATCAGTCGGCCATGTGTGAGAGTTGAATTAACATGCTGATCCAGGCTGGCTTTGATGCTGAGACATAGCTGGTCATGTGACAACAATAGCTATGTTTCCATCACACTGTTTTATGCATATTTTGAAGTATGGTGATGAAAATGCATCAAAAAAGTCATGTGACTATGCGTTGTGGGACGGCATAACCCGACTAACCAGCGAACTGATCTCGTTGCACAGCATCTGAAATGTTGTTATGATCATTCTTAAAAACCTGAGCAAAATCTGTCATCAAAGTATTTCTGTAGAATTGCCTCCCAGAACTGTCTTACACGACTGCGTTCTCAAACATCAGGCATCCAGCTTTGAAAAGCAATGAGCGCATTTATTGTGTTTCATCTGCTCAAGTAATTCATTATATATGAAAATTATTATATTCAGTGGCTTTTACTTTTCTTAGAGATATCTAGTGCCAGTTTATCAGGAAGTGGCGATTTTGTTCTCCTTGAGTCGTTGGATGAAAGCGTTGCTCAATTCGCAAACGTTTTATGCAATATTCCAATTTTGCGCATTAGTTAAATTAGCAACTTTGGATGGAAACCCAGCTAATGTAGCATACTGTTATTTCACATACTATTAAAAATGAATCAGTATTACATGTGTACCACACAGTATGTAGTATGGTAGTTTTACATTTTGAACATCTAAATGTACTGAAACACCAATAGAGAAACATCCTCAGTGCTTTTAAATGAATAGTTTTCCACTTGCTCATCAGTGGATGCTCTGCAGTGAATGGGTGCCATCAGAATGAGAGTCCAAACAGCTGATAAAAACATCACAATAATCCACAGCACTCCAGTCCAGCAGTTCACACCTGGAGAAGACAAAAACTGCATGTTCGTAAGAAACAAATCCATCATTAAGATGTTTTTAACTACAATATGAGTCCATAATCCATAATGTTGCTTCCTCCAGTCAAAAAATGGTCTGGTCTGAATCAGGAGAGAAATCTGCACAGATCAAGCACCGTTTAAAAGCCAAAACAGCTCTAAACAAATATGTGGCTGGATTTTGATGTGAGAGGACAACAGGAGACAGTTGATTGGAGGAAGAGTTCTTATGGATTATGTACTCACATTTTGTCAAGAAGCTATGGTTTGAGGTAAAAAATGCCTTAGTGATTAAGATTTAAGATTCTCTGCACTGAATAATGTAGCACAGAAAGCTAATTTTATGTCATTTACTAAATCTAAATCTCCAGGCACACTCGATCCAGCAAAAATGTAATATATATTAATGTGAAACACTAATAAATCAAATCACCTGCTTGATTCACACATTTAACTGTTAATAATTAACTTTTCTGTCACTTCTGTATAAATCCATGTGACTCGTTTTTCAGAGGAAAGCTGATTGTGCCGCTATACTGCTAATGTTTTTACTCCCAAACAGGGAATATTATCTCTGCAGGTGTTCTGATTACATAATACACACAGAAGATATCTCACATACAGTATGCACTGAAGAGAGTCACATTTCCAGCAGTTTAACTGCACATTTCTCCAGCTGATTCAGCCATTCTGCGTCCACGAAGAGGTGCGTGACTTTCCGAGTGATTTCTCTGCTGACCTCCATTAAGTAGTGTCATTACATATCAAATTATTCAATTAGCACGATTAACTTAATAGCCAGAAAGGAGTGAGGAAACCTTACAGGAGCATCCCAGAGGAAAACGATTATCTGCTAAAAGATGGAGATGAAAATCAGAAATCAAGTGGCATAATATCACACGTAATACTAAATAAAGTGAAGCTATGTTTAAAATACTGTATAATATTAGAATTCTGCTTGTTGTGCAGTATACACTACCTACTAGTTTTTAACAAGCACAAACAGCATGCAGCATACAATGCTAAATGTTTCAAACTGCAGCATTTAAGTTTGTGCACAAAAGTCCCATTTCAAGTCTTCCGTTTATGTCAAAAATTTTAGAAAATGTTGTGTCTGCTCAATTGTGCTCCTTCCTGCAAAAAAATGTATCTGCAAATAATTTCAGGACCCATCACAGCACAGAAACTGCATTTAAAATTACAAACGACTTGCTTCATGCGTCAGACCAAGGATGCATCTCATTACTAGTTTTACTTGATTTTAATGCTGCGTTCAACACTATAGATCATGACATACTCATAGATTGATTACAAAACTATACGGGTATTTTAGGGCAGACTTTAAGATGGTTTAGATCCTACCTTTCCAATCGCTATCACTTTGTTTATTTAAAAGGGGAGTCATCTTAACTGATGCCAGTAAAGTGGAGTGCCACAAGGATCTGTCTTGGGACCTCTGCTATTTTCAATATACATGTTGCCCCCTTGGTAATATTATTAGAAAATACAATTATTTTCCATTGTTTTGCAGATGATACTCAACTACATATTTAAACATGACCAGATTAAACTTCTAAATGATCTAAGATAGCACATTATGCATAATCTAAGCATTATTTGCTTGTTTTGTACAGCATCTATGCAATTTTTTCTCTATTTGCTTCTCTGTTTCTGCCACGGGATGGGCATCCCAAGTTAACTAGGATTTACACAAGCTTCAATCTGGATCCAAACCTTACAAAGGTCTGAGATGACTCAACATCTGAGAAGAGATGATGCCAACCCCTCAGTGGACCTAAGAGGACAGCAACCCTGAACCAACATACAAAACTACCAAATTTTGCTATAAGTTTGTTTGCAACATTTAATTTTCTGTGAAGCTGCTTTGCATCGCTATACAAATAAAAGTGAATTGAACTGAAATTCTTTTCATGTCATTTTCATGTCCCTTTATTAAGATCCACGGGATTGTCAGCGGTAATTAAGCAGCATGAGATGTCTGACAAGCTGTTGCCCTCGCATGTTGCCAAGTGCATGGTTTCACACACCGGGAAATTTGTGCATTTTAATTGCTTGGCATTAGTTGCCCCAAACTCTAGTCCATTCTGCAGTAAAATAAAGAAGAATATTATAATGCTGTTTACAATTATGGACCTGTAATGAAGAGAGAAAACTGTTTACCAGCCAGCGAAACAAGATGTGTTCCCTTGTTACACCAGCGTGACATTCGGGGACCTGCTGGATGCAAGAAAATTAAGGAGTGATTACGCCATTGTGTTATTTGCATTTGTTTTTCAAGGCAATTAGTCATTAAAATGGCACAGATTGGATTTGTAGAGCAAACACTAGAAATGATGCAATCGGATCTCCAGAGATGCACAGTGAATTTACATTTGCATTGTAAACCCTGATGGCTTCATAAGGTAAATCAGTAGTTTTAATTAGTTTTTAAGTGGCTGGTATCAGATGGGCTCCAGGATTTGTGGCCTGCGTCTTTCCATCTATTGTGTCAAAGCACAGCATATGGAGAGAGGAAGTCGCTCTCAGCGTGAGAGTGTGTCAGGTGGCTGTTGCCGCATCTATAATGCATGACTGTGGCACTTCTGCTGCTGCCATGACGACAGGGAAGGGCGGAGCTCTGCTGCCTCAGTGGGATGAGGGCTTTAATCAGAATCTCGTGAATTATGCATGAGTTCCTCCTCTACTCATGTGGCTAATGACTGGGCTGTCAACGAAGTCATGTCTATTATGAGATACTATTAAAGCTTTTTTTTTTTTGAGGTTTTTTTTTATATGTTTTCTGTTTTCATTTGAATTTTAGTTAAAGATTTACTAATTTTGTTGTGCGTTTTGTCTTTTTTATTTTTATTTTATATATCTATATAGTTAAATTGTATTTAATTTATCAAAAACTAAACCAAAAGTTTTAAACTACACCAAAATTACAAATGTTGCCTTGGAAAAAAATTTCAACATTCTAAAATAGCTTTAATAAATTATAAAAATTTCAAAATTATTTTATATCAGCTATTTGCCAAGGCAACATTTCTTGTTTTTATTTAGTTTAACTTGAGAAATGTTCTTGAGAAATTTTCACAAAATATAAAAATTATATGAAATAAAAATTAGTAAAAAAAATAGACTTCTAAAAATATCTATATAGTTTTTATTCATTTTTATTTTAGGTTTAGTTCATTTATTAGGCTAAACTAAATGAAAATAAAATAATTGTACAAGTTTTATATTTTATTTCAGCTATTTATCAAGTCAAAATATCTCAAAAACATTTTTCAACATTCTTAAAAAGCTCAAATACAATATAAAAATTGATAATAATTGTAATTTTATTTATTTATTTACTTTAATGAGAAATGTTGAGAGAGTTTCTTGAGACATTCTGCCTTGGCAAAATATAAAAACTTCAATTTTTTTTTATTTCAGCTGTTTTTATTTCAGCTATTAGCAAAGGCAACAACTCTCATTTTATTTAGTTTAACTTAAGAAATAAACTAAAACTACAATAAAAAGTAATAAAAAAGTAAAAAAAAGAATAATGACAAAAACACAACAATTACTAAACCTTTAACTAAAACATAAAATTATAAATACATTATAAAAATATTTAATTTTATTTCAGGTAAATTTAAAATTTATTTTTATGCTTTTAGGTTTTTAGTTTTTAGTTTTAATATCCCCTGCTCTCTAGACCTCACCGCAATAATGTTCCAACGCAGTTTTGTGATTCAGTCAAATCCCTAAAAGCAGCCCGTGACCACAGTAAGAGGTCCTGAAATTAAAAGACATGTTAATTTTCCAACACCTGTTCATCAAAAGCACCTGTTAGATCATCAGCTCAGAGCGAGACACGGCCTCAATCCCATAATCTTCTGCTCCATTCTCTCTCTGACAGTTATCAGACCTTTGCAGCCGTGCACATTTAGACGAGCTGTATCAGTGGCATTAGACAGATTACTCTCTTATCTAAATTGGAATGACACCGAACAATAATGAAGTTCTCTCACCGTCTCAAAGGAGCATTTGCATTTCAAATATACGGCTAAAGAGCGCACAATACTCTCATTGTGAGTGAAACGACTCAACTAAACGAACATTAAACTATAAACCTGTACTTTTAAGCATTAGTGAGATAGAAAAATAACAGATCGAGAGAGAAGGAGAGAGAGAGAGAGAGAGAGAGAGGAATTGATTTCCAAGAAAAAAAATCTCACATTAATCCTGTGGAAGCCTTGATGGTGAAAGAGTTTTCACAGAATCTCCGACTGACAGAATATGTTCAGAATGACATACTATTTCTGAAAGATGGTTTTAATTTTAAGCATGCATGGAATTCCCAGATGACCTATTACATTTGCCAAAATACAAAATACACACATGTGAAATACAGGGATGAGCAGCATTCACAACTGAATTGAAAATACCTATTCAATTATAGTTCAATCCCTGAACTTGAACTGAGCTTTCAAACAGGATGCAGAGTCACAATTCAAATTTAAATTAAATATTTGAGAGAAATTCATAGAAGTGCTGTATTTTTAGTTTATAATTTTTCAACATGCTATAATTTAACAGCATTTCCAAAACCATTACACGATACTAATAAACAAATCGCTTGATTACGATGTTTGAAATTAATACTTTTAAATTGATCAGAAGTGACAGTAAAGGTGTTATAATGTTACAAAAGATTTCTATTTCAAATAAATGCTGTTCTTTTGAACATTTTATTCATCTGTGAATCCTGAAAAATAAAATGTATTACAGTTTCTACAAAAATATGGAGCAGCACAACTGTTTTCAACATTGATAATAATCAGAAATGTTTCTTGAGCAGCAAATCAGCTTATTAGAATGATTTCTGAAGATCATGTGACACTGAAGACTGGAGTAATGATGCTGAAAATACAGCTGCGCATCACAGAAATAAATTACATTTTAACAGATATTCACATAGAAAACAGCTATTTTAAACTGTAATAATATTTCACATTTTTACTGATTTTACTGTATTATTATCCAATTAATTCAGCCTAGGTCAGGCATTAGAGACTTCTTCATGTTTAACCTTTTAAACATTAAAAAATCTATCTGATTAATTAATAAATTAACTTGTTTTTAAGTTGAAACTACACTTGAATAAGTAGTATATATGATATTATGACAGCTAGGCTAATTAGACAGACAAAATGTGTCCAATCAGGTATAATAGTCAAAATATATAATAGAATATTCATAAATAGTGATATTAAAATTCCTGTTGTGTGATTGTGTGGAATTTCTTTCAAGTGCAATTCAGTAAATTCCTCTTCTTGTCAAATTCCAACTTAATTCAATTCTAATTCTAATTTACCAACTGAAAATGAGTGAGTCAGTGTGCAATACTGAATCACACAATGCAAATAAACCCTAACACGATTTTAACATCTAGGCCCGGTTTCACAGACGGGGTTTAGACTAAGCCAGGATTAGATCATAGTTCAATTAAGGCATTCAAGCAATTTTTATAAACGTGCTTAGGAAAAAACATCACTGGTGTGCATCTTGAGACAAAACGAAGGCACTGATATATTTTAAGGATAAGTCAGTGCAAGTTTCTTTCAGTTAAAACAGCTCAGACTTACATTTTAGTCGAGCACTAGGCTTAAGCATCATCTGTGAAACCTGACACATCATGCTAAATTGACTTGAAAAATACAGAACTGTATTTGCTTTTGAGATGATTAAACATGCAACATATTGATTCACGCACAACAATGCAGTTTGAAACATTTGTGCTCCACAATGCACGCTGTTTCACTCACTGCACTTTAAAAAGACGTGGCAGTATATAGTGTATATATTTAGTTTGCAATCAGATTCCATGCTCTTCAGTGCCAGACAGCGACATCCAGCAGGCTGATCAAATTTGCATTGAACCAAAAGGGTTAAAACTGATGTCCAGTCCTCTATAGTTCGTCCAGAAAGCATTGAACTGTTTTGACGGATGAAAATATGACGGCTAAAATCATTAGCTGGAGAAATGACGGATGTGTCGGGAATGTGAAGTCAGAGGAGGATTTGACACCTCAGCGATGAGATTAGATAGATTAGACGAGCGAGGGAAGTCACATCCTATTCTTCTGTCAGGAATCAAGCCACGGATTCTCGCTCTCTCACTCTGACAAATTGTATTGAACAGTTTTGACATTTTGTCCCAGAAACTGAATCTCAAAACTCTGAAATGGCATCCCGACTTGCCTTTGACTCAACATACATGTTGACATTGACTGAGCGATTGATGATAGAAGACAGATGGAGACAGTCAGGGATCGGGTCATGATGCTAATAATACAAGACAGAGGAGAAAAACTTATTTTTGCCTGATCAATAACATCATCTGCTGTTTTGCTGCCGGCAAAAGATTTGAGTGCAAAAGAAAAGCTAACGCTCTTCTTGTTCCTAACTTGATCTAAAGTTTCCGTAAAGACTTAATGCAAGCTTTAACGTGTTACACAGCATCCAAAATTCAGATTACAAGAGACGAAATCTAACACAGAGCTCATAAATTCTGCTATTCTGATGTATTTATTCTCTTTGGTGAATATTTTAGCTGCTTATCTCTAAGAAAACACTTTTATCCGAACAAACTTACAGAAGGAAATTTCCAAGGACATCCAGTTCTTTATGATGCTCTTCAGTCCAATGAGTTTCACTGTACCTACAGTAGAGAGAGTCGTACGTTCCCATTTCTATTCATCTCAATGCTGGCTCATGGAATCACCTGAAAAACTGATGAATTTAGACACAACATAGGTAGAAATGTAAAATACAGTGCTTTACCATTGCAAAAAACAATCTTCATAATCATTAATCTTTTCTCGTTTTCTTTCTAAACACCCTTAAAACAAAACATTTTTTAAACAAAATTGTGTAATATAACTATATATTGAATTAAGTTTTTTTTTTTTTTTTTATTATTTCCGTTAGCAAATATGTTTTTGTTTAGGGTAACACTTTACACTGAGGTCCCATTAGTTAACATTAGTTAATTTATTAACAGTATTTATTAATTATTGTTAAAGTTAGTAAATAAAAATGCAATTATCCATTGTTATTTCATATTAGAACAGGTCCATTACATAATATTAACAGAAACATCTTTTGATTTTAATAATGTATTTGTAAATGTTGAAATGAACATGAAGTAAGATTAATAATTGCTTTAGTAGTATTTTTCATTGTCAGTTGATGTTTACGAATGTTGTTAACAACAGAAGCCCATTTCACCACAGAAAATAAAAGACTTTTTATCTCACAATTCTGACTTTTTTTCCTGGCAATTCTGAGTTTATATCTCACAAATTGTACTTTTTTAAATTTTAAATTTTTATTTTTTTTTAAGTCAGAATTTTAAATGTGCAATTTTGAGAATAAATGTCCTCATCGTGATATATAAACTTGCAATTGCAAGAAAAAAAGAGAGAAAACAACAACTCTGAATTGTTGTAATTACAACTCAAAAGTTGCAATTATGTTGCAATCTGTGGTGGGGAAAAAAATTTAATTGGAAATATTTTTTCCTTTAGAATTCTGAGAAGAAAAGTCTGAATTGTGACCTTTAAAATCGGCATTGTGAGAAAAAAACAGAATTATTAGATAAAAAGTCACAATTGCATTTTTATTCCATGGAAAAAAAAACATTGTGAGATGTAAACTCATTGCAAGAAAAAGCAAGAAGTTTATCAGGTTTTCACAAATTAAATTCCTAATTGTGAGATATAAACTGAGAATCGCAAGATAAAAAGTCACTATTAGTTTTTTTATTTTTATTCATTGGCGAAAAAAAGAGAAAATAATTAAGTTAACTCAGAATTCAGAGTAAAAAAAGTCAGAATTGTGAGATATAAATATATAACTGGAAACTAAATTATGCTTAAAACAATGAGTGTTTTTAATGGTCAAAATAGGCAGCGATGTGATCCAGACTTCAAAGATCTGCTCAGTATAAGACTAACCTGACCAAAACCTTCAGATATTGCATAACCGTCCCAAATCCTGAACTATCAACACGCCACGACTCCAGATGGCATGAATATTTAATTACTGTTCACAGTTTTTCACAGGTTTCGCCATGCAGACGTGAAGAATTAAACCCGTTATATGAATGCAAACCGTCTGTTTTTCAGTAGGTGTTGCTCCAAGAATATTCCAGAAATAAATCTGCATTTTTAAAAATATGATTATTTGGCTCTAGCCGAGAAGAGCACGGAGCAAGTCGCAGACAAATATCTTCCACGGCAGATTATCAGCCATCTCTGAGCCAATTACACGCAGAGATGAGCTTTAATAAAAGTGAGCTGACCTCCGTCTAGCCATCATCCTCTGTGAGCGTGCTTTTCGTGAGCCGCTGGACTCTGTCTGGCTCTCCAATGCTGCCAAACAAACTCAAGTGTGTCCGCTGTGTAAAAATGACAGAGGAAGCATCAATCCTCTGGTCCTCTCACATTCATAATCAGCGTCTGACTGGGAAAAATGCCACTCTTGATTCCCAGGGTGCATTGCTTCTGTCTGGACTCGTGTAAAGCTGCTTTCTGCAGCTCAGCTTCAGGACGCTGATGCTCCTCACAGCTTCATTTTCCACTCCACAGACCTGTATGGAGTTCAGAAAGTGTGCATGAAATCAAAGCTGACTATTTCTTTTCATAATACACATTTCTGCTCTAATAGTGAAAGAGTTATCAGTGCGTGTTCCTGTCCAGACCACAATCCAAGGCCACAAATCCTTGGAAAAATCCTGTTGAATTAAACAATTAAAGGACAGAAATGCATTTAAGTGAATAAAGAAGAGAAGGAAGAGTATAAGGTCAAGACTTTTTTGTAATCAACTGAATTATGCTTATTTTAAAATATATTCAGATTCACTCTACTCATGCCGAAAACGTAAAATGCTGAAATGTTTCCCGTTATATTCATTCATAAATCACGTATGATTCAGCTTATGTTTTTAATTCAAACCGGTGAAATTTGACAAATGGGAAATTTCTGGGAATTGATATAAGCTAAAACAGCGGTTTCAAACTGAAGCTGGAAATGACGCTCGGTTTCTGTGCGCGCTACAAAATAAAGCCCCGCCTCCTTTGATTTGATTGGCTGTCGCAACCGACAAGTAGGTAGGAAAGTTCATGATTTATAAAACATCTGTGGCATCTTAATATATTATAATGTAACATTTTACTTAGCTAGTTTTAGATTAAAGTTTTTGTCTTCTGTGTAAAAATAACTTTCCTTTCTGTAATAAAAATAAGCTTCTGTTTCATAAACTTGGCAAAACAGCTTAACATTATTCACCTTAGCCTACCTTTTCAGTCTTTGCTATTATATTCCAATATCATCATGCCTCAACTAGATAGTTACAGATTAAGAGTTGTTGTTCAGATGGCATGCTGCTATGTTAAATAATGTGTTTTTAAAATAACATTCTGTGCTATAAATGTATTTGTCTGCTACTTTTTAGTATGCCTCATTAAGTATACCACTCAGTACTGTAATGTTAAAGTGCCAATTAACACCTGACCACTTTTGTGGGTTTGCTACTGTTATGATTAAAAATCGCAGAAGGGTAAAAACTAGTGCTGTTAAATCGATTAATCGGATCCAAAATAAAAGTTTGTGTTTACATAATATATAGGTGTGTGTACTGTATATATTTATTATGTATATATAAATACACACACACACACACACACACACACACACACACACACATATGCATGTTTTTATTTAAGAAAAATGTTTATGTTAAATATATTTATATATAATATAAATTAAATGAATATAAATATATATAAATATTTTTAAAATATATATATGTATATTTGTGAATTTATATATAGGCCTACATAATAAATATACACAGTACACACACATATATTATGTAAACACAAACTTTTATTATGGATGCGATTAATCGATTCGATAGCATTAGTAAAAACATGCCAGGCAGACATTGGGATGGTGTAAACAACACAATTACAGCAAATAAAATTCATAAGAGGTTTGTTATATTTATAGTGTGCAAATTTGCAAGAAATAAATCCACATAAAGATTTGGGCCTGGGCTCTGGTTAAAATGAATTACTTCACAAAAAACACAAAACAAATCTGTTACTGATCTTTTATTTATTACCTTAAATCCTTTATTTATTTCCTAAATAAAAATAAAAACAAAAACAAAATGAATAGGGTCCCTCTATTGTTCAGGATATGGTTACAGCCTTGAAATATACACAACTAACTGTGTGGGTGACAAACAGTATATTTGCATAATGTTAAGTGAACTCTATAGTGATTGTTTATAGATCAACCCTTCTGAGATCTGAACCTACAACCTTTCAGTTATCAACCCAGACGTTAACACATCTGCACTGTGCTGTAAAAACCCACGTTTACTTCAGTATACTGTGTAGAAACACAACTGATGCAGGAATGAAGGTTTAAACGTCTGTCATTAGCTACAGTTTCCTGCAAACCCCCTGCAGATTTCCTGAAGTGAGACTTTCACAACCGTGGATTTCATGATTTGCGCGTGCGAACAGCGTCAGATGTTTACAGTCAGCTGAGATTTCAAACTCCGCCGTGGATGTTTTCCGTCAGCGAGAGTGTTCAGCGAAATTGTCGGGTGCTAATGCACAGCAAAACCTCTTTTTCGCTCTCGTGTCCTCCTGTCGATATCCAGTTCGGAAGAGAGGTAATTTCGTCCCGGCTGTTGCCATAGTGATTTGTGTTGCACGAAGGAGGCAGGTATATGATTACTAGAGGAACAGGAAAAGCCTCTTTGATGTGATGACAATTTATGGTTTTAATCAGAAGGACCGAATATCACACAATACTTTCTCTTCGAGGATGCATAAAAATACCTGACGCCCTGAAATCTGACCTCTGGCGAGACTGGTCAACACATCATTATTAATGTTTTGGTTTGAGGGTTAAGTATACATTCACTTCGGCTTATCGACTGATGTGCATTTTGGCCTTTGCATCATTCAGTCCCAGGTTCCTACTGAAAGAACAAAGCACGTTTCACCCTGTACACTGCTTGGGAAATCGAAATTTGTGGTTAGAAACATTTCCAGACTAAATGTAAATATTCTAAATATATTTATGAGCCAGACAAGCTGTTCTAATGAACGCCGTAGGCTTTTGATTTCGTCTGAGCTGCAGTTGAACAGAGTAAATATTTGCTTTAGTAATAAACTGGTGAAGATCTAGAGATCCTGTTCCAACGACAACATTAAAACACAGTTAAAAAACATTGAAAAACTGAGTTTGGATATGTGTTTGGGCCTGTAGGGAGATAAAATCCCAAATGAGATCACTAATAGCTCATTTGTTTCTCACACAGACAGTAATGAGATTAAACATGTTCTGCTCAAGGTTTTCTCCTTGAAAAAGGCCCCATTTTAATCATCTGAAGAAGCTCATGGGAAAAGTTGTGGAGGAATGTAGCACTGCATCAGTGTCTTAGCAATGGATGCTCTGCAGTGAATGGGTGCCGTCAGAATGAGAGTCCAAACAGCTGATAAACACAATAATCCACAAGTAATCCACACCACTCCAGTCCATCAGTGAACATATGAAGAAGACAAAAGATGAAACAAATCCAGCATTAAGGTGTTTTTAACTAAAATAGAGTCCATAATCCATAATAATGCTTCCTCCAGAAAATTTATGGAAACCGTGTGTGGGAAAACACTCTGCCATTAGGCTGTTTTTCACAGCAGCACTCCCCTGTACTGTATGTAATTATGTAGACAGAATTTTGCACTTGTTAGCTGATTTTTCAAAGTAGGACAGTCATACAAAAAGGCTCCAAAACCCACGGACACAGCAGCATTATTCAGAGAGACTGAGATAATTCTCCCTTTATTCTGACAGTCTGGCTTGTACGCCGAGAGCCAGTGTTGCTGTACATGACCCAGCTGCCTGACACATTAGGAAAATGACCATAAACGTGCTGTTTACGCTGCGAGCGCCTTCCTTTGGCTCAGACGCTGAACAAACGCTCTGCTGCTAACGTCTCTCTCTCTCTCACGCGCGCCCTTTCTCCATTTCACCGCTGAGGAATGGAAAGAATTACATGTCATGCATGTTTAATGCGCCTTTTTTATTGCAGCCAGAAACTTGCACATTGCAACAAAAGTTAATGGCTCTTGCAAACGAGCGGGGCAGATGACGGACGTTTCTATTGGCTGACGGCGGAGAGCCCTGACTTAAATTAATGACTCCCAGCAGGCCTTGGGGAAAACTCTCCGAGCGTTTCTCATCTCTGTGCGGCCCACAGATTGAAGGAGAATCATCCGTGAGCCTGAAACGAGGCATTTGAGATGCTGACCTAAGATCAGACTCTGATCTCATTCAGGCAGGCAGCAAAAGTCTGGTTTTACTTGGGTTTATCTTTGGTTTATACTGTGGACCAAATAGCTCTATAATAACATTTCAGACTAAATTTATACAGTCAGAATCCATAACTATTTGTACGTAAGGTTTCCATACAATAAGGAAATCTAAAAATCTTACTGTCTTACAACATTAAGTTATGCAACATTATGTTGTTGAATGTATCTGAATGTTCTCTGAATGGTCAAAAACATTCCATTTGATCAGTTTGCAAACATGAGAATGTTACTTTTGAATCTTCTGAAACAAGTAGCAACATTTAAAAAACATTAGATGAACATTCCATCTGAAGATGTTTCAGGACAAAAACATTCCATTAAAGATGTATCAATAACATTTTTGTGCTGAAAGTTTTGAGAACATTATTAAAGACGATAATTTTGAACAAATGCTCTTTTAATGTTACTGGAAAAATGTTTCTTCATAACCAAATCACTAAATAAATGTTAGTGAATCATCTACTATATATAAAACTAATTATTTATTAACGTATTAAATAAAATTGGTGACTCATCTACTATAATATGAAATAATCATTCAATAATTTATTAAATAATAATAATAATATATATATATATATATATATATATATATATATATATATATATTATAAATAAAATATACATATGTGCAAAAAGAAAATAATGTAATTGGAATACATGGCTACATCTGAATTGCAATCAATGGAGAAAAGTGTTTTTTGGATGCATAATGGTGTACTTAAGGCATCTTTCAACAGAGGTTGTCTTAACCATCCTTGAAAATCCTGGTCCAAAAAGCCAAATCTTTTTTTTAACCCGTATACTGAGAGTTACAAGAGAGTGAATGATTTTTATGATTTCAGGCACAACATATGAATGTGTAAAGTACAGTAGGCTTATGCCAGCAATGTTTATGCTGTCTCATGAGTTCAGTTCCACTGCGACATGCGAGATGGACACAGTCCTGCAGAAAAATCATCTTAAACCAGTCTAAGCTGGTCTAGTTGGTCTCCAAACCTGACCGCTTTGGCCTTAAAGCTCTTTTTTCATCAGGGAATGACAAAATTTTCAATTTTCCATGCTTTCTTTCTACAATTACATCTATTCATAGTAGTACTAGATGAAAACCGACAGTAAGTCCTAAAGATCGGATTTAAAAAACAAATCAGATTTCCAAGCAGTGTGAACAAAGCCTTGGAGAGCGTCGGGGCCACGCCGTTATGTCCAAGGAATCAAATCCACACGCTTCAGCAAATTCAATCATGTTTCACACAAGAGAGAAGCTTTGACTAGTCATGGATGTGCCCCTGAAATTTAATACTGCATTACATAAATTCAATATTAATATTAAGTGCACATGCAACTCGTCTCAGTGGATTTCAACAGAGTTTTTCACAACATATTTAACATTTCTTGTTTTGTCCATCATCTTCAATGGGTATTTTTTCACTGGGCTTTCCCTGAGATTAGTAAACACTGGCTAAAATGAGATTAAGTGTGAAAATGTTCACATAAACAACATAAAACAGCAGCTTACAAAGTTTACATGTGTTTCAGGATTCAGTTCCACAGACAAAGTCTTTGTTCTCTTTCTGTCTGAATAATCAAAACTGAGGGTCCACGTTAC
Organism: allo-octoploid hybrid of Carassius auratus x Cyprinus carpio; assembly: GCA_024542945.1. NCBI lineage: Eukaryota > Metazoa > Chordata > Actinopteri > Cypriniformes > allo-octoploid hybrid of Carassius auratus x Cyprinus carpio. The sequence continues at coordinate 161,966 of JANHFF010000461.1, forward strand.
AGACAGGCCTCTGGGTTCGTCTTCAGAAAGCTTTGATCTGGAGTGTGTGTAGAAGTCTTTCAAATCACACATTTCTCTTGTGAAAACACATGTCAGAGAAACTTTCCAAAGTGCATCATTTCCTTAAAGGACTCGTAATCTCTGGCGTTTATACTAGAGGCCAAATATTTGGAATAATTCATTTAAAAAAAAAATTAAAAATTAAAGTAAGACTTTTATGCTCACCAAGGCTGCATTTATTGGATTATAAATACAGTTAAACCAGTAATATTGTGAAATATTATTATAATTAAAATAAGTGTTTTATAAATTAATATCTAATGTAATTTATTCCAGTGATGCAAATCTGAATTTTCAGCATCATTACTCCAGTCTTCAGTGTCGCATGATACAGTGCTCAATAATTAATGATTCTTATTATTGTCAGTGTTGAAAGTAGTTTTTGCTGATTATTATATATTCATATTTTTTGCCGAAACCATGATACATTTTATTTATTTGATTTTTTTTTGTAACATTATAAATGTCTTTACTGTCCCTTTTATTCAATTTAATGCATCCTTGCCTTGCTGAATGAAATAAATGTTTCTTTCCTTTTTTAAATCTTATATTTTTGTATGATCGATTCCACAAAAATATTGGGCAGCACAACTGTTTTCAACATTGATAATAATCAGAAATGTTTCTTGAGCAGCAAATCATCATATTAGAATGATTTCTGAAGATCATGTGACACTGAAGACTGGAGTAATGATGCTGAAAATACAGCTGCGCATCACAGAAATAAATTACACTTTAACAGAGATTCACACAGAAAATGTATGTTTTAAACTGCAATAATATTTCACAATTTTACAGTTTTTACTGTATTTTTAATCAAATAAATGCAGCCTTGGTGAGCAAATGAGTCTTCTCATTGTTGACGCATTTACCCTTGAGCATGACTCTGAACCTGTGACGTGTGTCCCGTCAAAATGGATAAAAATCCATGTTTGCTAAATGACATATAAAGAAATTGAGACAAAGTTATTTATCTCCACAGTGACGAAACGGATTATGTGCAATGCATGCTGGGTAACGTCTAGAGAGGCGATGAAGGTTATTGAGATGTTTATGAGCGGGTTGCTGAAGATGTTAATGCGTCCGCACTGACCAGCGCTCGTGTGCGTTTGCATTAATGAGCAGCTTCTCGTTCTCAAGGTGAAATTAAATCACAAACGCAGTCATAAACAGAAATGCCGCATGACAGCACTAAACTTTCCCTCAACACTAAACGTTCATTAAGATTACTAGTTGTTCTGATTTATGTAAAGTAGCCTCATTTATAACTCAGAGAGCACATAATTGAGTCATTTCACTCAAGCAAATAAATTATAATTCAGTAAGTAAATGAGCATATATTATATTAATTGCATATTATATTAATTTATATATTAATATAATATATAATTAAATATATCTAAAATAAATATATATATAAATTATTACATTATTGTACAGAATGATTTCTGCATGTTTGTGTTTATATATATATATATATATATATATATATATATATATATATATATATATATATATATATATAAACACACATTTAATTTATAAATGTTTTGCAGGGCTCTTAATGTTAAAAAGTTCTAATTTAAATAAAATATTAAAAACAAAATAAATAAATATTTAGTTAAAAATATTATACACACACATACATGTAAGTATATATATTTATACATATATAAAATTATGTATTTATGTATTTTATTAAATAATTCTAATATTCATTTATTTATTTACAAATACATATATTAATATTTATATATGTAAAGATTCACTAGTAACTTTTAGAAGGCTCTTAATGTTGATGAAACAAACTAAATAAATAAATAAATAAATAAATAAATAAATAAATACATACAGTGCATAATTTTTTAATCGAGTATCCATAAGTAAAGTCATATCTTCTTCCTGTCTGCGTGTTCCAGTTGACTTGCATTGAGAAGAATCACAATAAAACAAAACTCTTTCAGAGATATGTGTAATAGCATCGCTCCACGTTGAGCTGTGCAATAAACACCACGTGTATAGACTTTGTAATGAGAATTTCTATATATCCAAAGGTAATACACTCTTATTATTACTGGTGGTATTCAATGCCACTAACCTGACAAATCCAGTGAGTTCTTCATTAAAAGGCAGCTAGGTGTTGATAAAGCCTGTTAATTAAATTAAAGCTGGTGATTTTGGGGAAACCTCTTGCCCTTTTCACTTTTATTATGCATCAGACTGACCTGAACATGACCCTGTTCCTCAAGGCTTTAGTTGACACGTTCACCTATAGCAGGACGCTGAGATGAAACAAAGCAGGAAGAAGCCCAGGGCGGCTGACACTCTTCATATCCTGCCATAATGAGGGTTTGAGAGCAGTGCATGCTGGGTAAGGGAACGGTCTGTTGCCGCAGGTGACGGCGCTGGAAATTAACAGGTTTAGAATAACTTGTCAACTAACGAGCCTGAAAGAAAACAGCAGGATGTGGAACAGTTTCAGTTTAAAGGCTCATATGAGGAGAAAACAGGATGCTTGATGCTTTTCTGAAACTGTTTGATGTGAGGATCTGTAGGTCGCACAGAACAATTACTGAACCGCAGAAGAAATCCTGATGAGTGTGACATTATAACTCTTAGCTCATTAACATACCACCGCCCACACTCATTTGCATATTGTATTTCACCATCTTAAGCTGCCTTAAGAATGACAGCAGCTATATTTCCATCCAAAAAAAAAAAAAAATACTAATAACTAAATAAATAATTTACATATAAATAACCAAATAAATATATTAATAAATAAAAAAATCTAAAATTAAAATAAACATATATATATATATATATATATATATATATAATTATTTATTTATTTTACATATATTATTTAGATATGTATAATAAAATAAATAGATCTAAAATAAATAAATAAACAAGTAAGCATCAAATAAAATAATATTAATGAATTGTAATATAAATATTAATATAAATAAATATGCACAATCTTTTGACTCAAATTCACATATTTTTTTTTGTTGTGCATTGAGGAATTTATTCAGTGAATATCTTTCTATTATAATTTATGTGCATGTCTTCTTGTCCAATTAAAAATTATCCATCTCAGTTGAGTGCATATGTTATTTATGCACATTTTTAAATATGCATTTCAATCCAGGGGTATTTATGCAGTATCCCAAAATTTGCATATCAATATGTGGATGAAACCATAGTTTCAGTGAATTAAGTTTGTAGAGGTTTACTTAATGAAAACAGCAGAATAATCTACAGGACTGTTACACACACACACACACACACACACACACACACACACACACACACACACACACACACACACACACACACACACTCACTCAGAGAGCTTTTGTTTAGCAACTCAACTATTAAACGTGAGTTTAGCAAACAGAACGGCAACATTCTCCCATCTGAAATGAGTAAATAGTTAGTGGTTTGTAAGGAATAAATGAGCGTCTGTTGACACTGCGCTGTCAGATTCTGCTGTCAAGACAAACGGCATTAAAAACAACAATTATGAAGACTTGAAAAGAAAGAGCTACAAGCACTTAGGGAAAATTTACATTCACTGCAGCTCTCTGATGATTACTGCCTTTGTGTCAGAGAGTGTGTAGTGAAACACACACACACACACACACACACACACACACACACACACACACACACACACACACACACACACACACACACACACACACACACACACACACACACACTGTTTTCTGCGGAAAGTCTTTCAAGAAATTATCAAGTGGCATTCACAACGCTGTAAACCCCTGTAACGTGCAACATATTCCAGATTCAAACAGAATATTTGGCAGGAAATTATGTTTGATTCATCCAGATCATTTTAACCCTACAAATCCTACTATATCATATTTTAGACACAAATTTCTAAGGCCTCTAAATGATGAACATGATCAAACCTTTGCCTTCTCATTTAGAATTTTTTTTTTTTTTAATTATTTTATGAAACAGTTTACTGGATCTTTAATTTTTTTTTAATCTAAAAAAAAATCTAGCATTTTATGGCTTCTATGGCTCATATATTATGATATTGTTAGACCATGGAGGAAAAAACAGCTTAGCTTTTTTCAGAGACTCAGACTGCGCAAAAATATGAATTTGCTGCAGATGCTGAAATTTATATGAACAAAAACTATGAAAATCTGATGCCTGTGATGTAAATCCGTGAGATCTTTATAACAGTTCAGCAGATACTGACATAAAATGATCTAAATATCAGTCGTGGCTCTATATCTCCAATAATACGATGAGATGTAAATGATCCGAACATATAATGCAGTGCTGGAGAGATGAAGAAATAAAGGCTTCTCAGAAGATGTGAGATGTTCTGGAGGCTTGTGAAGATCATTCCTCCGCTGAGGAACAGTGAAAGTAAAGCTTCTGGAAACAAACGCTCCTCAAAAGATCCTGAGGATCAGATTTGAGACTCTAAAACATGATTGAGGGAGAATCAAGTAAAGCTGAGCTGCTTCAGTCCAGTAAGTGTTCATCTGGAGATCAGTCCAGATTTGACATGAGAAGCACAATATATGTTGTACAATTAGACTAAAAGAGCTTTGACTGGATGCAAAACTCTAAACTATCAATCAGACGACAGAAGAGATGCAGTAGATTGTGTGAAACAGGTTTAACAGCAGAGTTTGAATCATGTTGATCTTTTAGAAATTTGCATTTGATATATGACACAATAGGATTTATAGGGTTATAGGGTGTACTGAAAGCTCACTGATCTTCATGAGACGTCTGGGGGGAAAATGGACTGAAAATGAAAAGTGGTAAAACACATCTTCCACTTGACCTTTACCGCTGTGAGGCAAAAAGTGTCAGGAAGTGTTAGCCATAGAGCGCTGCCGGACAAGATTTAACACACACCAGATAATCACACCCTTCACTTCATCTCAAACACAAAGAATGATGTATTAATACAGCACATCCACACATACACTCATAAAAATACACAGGTTTGCAGAAATAAAGCATTTCATCAGTGTCTCATCAATGGATGCTCTGCAGTGAATGGGTGCCGTCAGAATGAGAGTCCAAACAGCTGATAAAAACATCACAACAATACACAAGTAATCCACAGCACTCCAGTCCATCAGTTAACATCTGGAGAAGACAAAAGATGAAACAAATCCAGCATTAAGGTGAGTATTAATATGAGTCCATAATCCGTAATAACACTTCCTCCAGTGAAAAAGTGCATCTCTTGTTGTCTCTCACATCAAAATCACACACATATTTGTTTAGAGCTGTTTAAACGCTGATCTGTGCTGATTTCTCTTCTGATTCAGATCAGAACACTTTTTCACTGGAGGAAGTGTTATTATGGATTATGGACTCATATTTTAGTTAAAAATGTCTTAATGCTGGATTTGTTTCATCTTTTGTCTTCTCTAGATGTTAACTGATGGACTGGAGTGCTGTGGATTACTTGTGGATTATTGTGATGTTTTTATCAGCTGTTTGGACTCTCATTCTGACGGCACCCATTCACTGCAGAGCATCCATTGCTGAGCAATTAAATTTTTTTTAGGTGAACTATTCTTTTAAAAAAGATAACTGTCACTGTTTATTTACACATACAGCATTTTTACACTTAATGCAAATAGCTGCTTTTATAGTTTTGAGTTTGTTCTAGAAATAGGGGCAATGGTTTTGCATTAATCATAATTTCATCATAATTGCTCATAATTTGTTAAAAGTGAAACGAAGCGTTTCTGTCAGCTAATGGAATTGTTCTCCCTGCATTTGAACTTTTAAAAGCCGATGCAGATTTGAACACATCTGAAGAGCTCGCTGAATACTCTCCGCATGATAAATGAATCTCTTCAATAAACAAATGGTTTTATTTCAAGTTGCTTTTTTGTGCAATAAAAGGATAATTAGGCACATAACTGTCAAAAGAACCATTAACATGTTAATGGATTTGTGAATTGCATTCATGTCTCACACTGCATGTTGGGATTTTTGTGAGGAGAGCTGGTTTGCTGATCCGTCATCGTCTGCTCGAGGAAACAAACTCTAATTCATTCTGTTGCTGCAGAGAATGAAACTACAATTAGCCACTGGATTCTTAGTTAAGATCTGGACTCACAGAAGGTCAAATAAAACACAATGTAATAGAAATTATGCTTTCTAACCTTGATTCAGATTTCATCGTGCTTTAGTGATTTTCAGACATTCTGGGATGCAGAACATGGAAGTAAGGACAAAGGGAAAATAAATGTGTGATAAAAGATAAATAACAAAAATGTAAGCGTCATTCCACCGAAAGGGTGCCTTTTGCTTGTTGTAACTCTTCAAAAAAATAAAAATAAAAATAAATCATATATATATATATATATATATATATATATATATATATATATATATATATATATATAATAAATAAAAAGTAAATAATAATAATAAAAAATATATAAAAATTAAAAATAAATAAATAAAATAAATAATAAATAAATAAGACAAAAAAATGAAACAATAAATAAATAAATAAAGCCCATTTTTAACTATTCAATTTTTTAATTGGACCATCTCAGGCAGATTTATTTTATTTTAAACAAGGTTTCTAAGTGGAAGATGGATGTATTTTTCTCAGTCATGCTGCTAATACTCATGTGTCTTTTAAAAAGCAGTAAACATGTCAGTTTTTCCTCAAAAAAAGTGTTTATTTTAAAGATAAACTTGAATAAGAAAAAAAACCCCACTATATATGCATGCAAGGTATATTTTATGATCAACGCAAAGCCTTTTTTCATTATTTAATTATTATTATTATTATTTTTTAATTTCAATCAGTATATGTATATTATATGAATCAATATATCCTGGGGACATAAATGGCACCTGTTCAGTGGAAGTCTCTCAAATTAAACAATAAATAAACAATTAAATAAAAATAAAATAAAACGCTTGTGTTAGCTTGTTTATTTGCACTAGGTTTCATTACATGGTTGTTCATTGTTTAATTGTAATAGTTTTGTACTTTTCTTTGTAATAATCACTTCTTTTCCTAGCAGATGATGTTCTAAATGTCAAGTTTGCCATCTGTTGATCATAATGGTCTCATCTGTGAAGCTAAAGCACTTTTTGTAAGTGGCTCTTGATAAGAGTCTTTCTACAGGCTGTAAATGTAAATAATGGAAAACGTACATTTGCAGAAATCAACCTAATTAGGAATTAAAAAGCTGTTGAAATAAGTGTTGTTTGTTGACTAAAACTAATACAAATTTCTGTAACTGAAATAAAGCTGAAATAATATAAAATATAAATATTAGATGAAAAAAAAAATGAAAATGGAAAAAAAGCTGCCTTGGTAACTAACTGAAAAAAAAAGTTTAGGTTAAACAAATTGAAATTAAAAGGACAAAAACCACAACAAATAAATAAATAAAACAATAGACAAATATATATATATATATATATATATATATATATATATATATATATATATATATATATATATATATATATATATAAATAAATACTAACAATGTCAAAGTAACTAAATGTTAAACTAAAATGAAAACGGAAAATATACAAATAAAACTTATTTTAAAATAAAAATAAATATTATAATACATTAAAATACTAAATAATAATGAAATGAAATAATAATAATAATTGCAATAAACGTTTAAGTTAAATTAACAGAAATTAAAATAAATAAAACTAAATCCAAAACAAAAATAAAGCTATATAAAAATATTTAAAAATAAATAAAAACAATGACTAAATTACTAAAATGAACAGAAATTAAAACTGAAAATCTAAAAATAAAAGCTGATTTAAAATTAATTAATAAATATTATAATACATAAAAATTCTAAATAATAATATTAATGATAACAATAAAATGAAATGAAATAAAATAAAATAAATTATAAGAAATAAAACTATAATAATAATAATAGAATAAACAGAAATGCGGGAGGTGGTCTGATCAGGGCTGGGTTGGTTAACCTAATAACTAAGCAGAACATTAGTTGCATGTTAGTAGTACTTAATCTTTACTCTAGCTAAGTAGTTTGCAAAAATGTTTGTCTGTAATGTGCATCCTTCACAGTATAACAGAGACAGGACTATTTCATAAAATTGTGTTAATGCATTTTGACCACTGCAGAGGCACTGTACACCGAATCTGAGAATAAAAACGCCTTTGTGTGAAACCCCCAAAAGCATCCAAACTCATCACGAAACCATAATTAGACGTGGTATTTTTGGTGGCCTCGTCATTACGGACACATTCAGCATACGAGAGAAACGTGTGATGAAAATGTGCAAGAACAAAAGACAAAAACACCTCCTACAGTCGACCCACACAAAGAAATTTAATCCCCTTTTCGTGAGGCATAAATGGTCCAAACTTGAATACGCTAAACGTGGGGAACGGTGATGACAGTGGTTTTTAATGTAAAAACCGTACGCCAGCACTCCAAAACATTTGTAAAAAGTCATGTCAGCTATGACTTACATATTCAGAACACATACACCGAGAGATTTTAATATACTTATATATGTATTTGTCGTTATTGGTCTATGTTTTTTTTTTTTTTCAATCATTATTTTTTATCTAGACCAGCCAGATACAAAACCGGTTTTAGGATACAGTCACATCAGCACAATATCGTCCTCATACTGTAGAAAACCCGGTCCGTTCTTCCTGAAGAAGCAGATGTTATTTGTATAGATCTATTTCGCAATCGTTTCTCGTATAGACTGGTGCGTAAATATCTCGTGTCTTCTGTGCAAAAGTCTTTGAAAAGTATTGGACATATAGACATTCACACGCAGCGCTCACCACTGAGAACAAACACAGTCACTTCCTCCTGCTTCTGCACCCTTGGCATCACATAGTAAACAAAAAGACTAACGAGAGAGACCTGTGTGGACGGGACGGGACGGGACGGGACGGGTGTGTTTGCAGCTAGCAGCATCCTCCGTGGGGTGGTCGTTAGATAAGGCACCGCTGCGTTACGGACTCTCTTCAGGACCGCAGGAGGAGGCAGGACGGGTCAGATCAGATGACACCAGACTTCAGCTCTGTTTCCAACCCTAGTGAGCCGCCTACATAGGGAGCTGCCTTCTAACGCAGCATCTGGACCAGGAGTGATGTGAAACACTTCGATGTTAGTATACTGCAGGTTTACAACACAGTGGTTCTCTAATGGTGCATTGTGACCTAAAAAAAGGTCCCAGGTTTGTTCTGATGAAAAAACTATGATCAATGTGAAAAATATAATGCAATAGTTAGGATAGTCAAAGAAATAAATTAGCAAATTACAAAAAAGGAGGAGGAACACTTCCTATATGCTTTGTTGTTGATGTCAAAGAAGGTCATGTGACCAATAAGTCCACTGAAAACAGCATTTTGATGTACATTCATCTGATTTTAACGAAATTTCTCCATAATAATTTGCCATATAACTAAAAAAAAAAAAAAAAAAAAAAAAATATATATATATATATATATATATATATATATATATATATTTTGTTAAATGAAATGAGCTGAAATAAATATTAGGTGGTGAAAAACTTTTGAATGTTGACTGAAATATGTTGAAGTACTAAAATTACTAAATAAAATAATACTAAACTGTAAATAAAATTATATAATGTCATTATGTAAAACTAAAACTAATCTAAAAATATTAAAATATTTTGTTAGCTGAAATAAAATATGCATATTAGGTGAAAAGTTTTGAAATGTAGCCTGAAATAAATTTAAGTACTAAAATTAATAAGTGGAATAAAACTAAAACTATTAAAAAAATAAAAATAAAAAACACTAATACAAATGACACAACATTAAAATAAAAATAACAATGAAAGCTAAAATTAAAACTGAATATATAAAATTGATAATAAAGTAATAAAAACCCTAATTATAATAATAACAGCATTTTGATGTAAATTTGTTATATCTAAACTGCATAACGTAAAAGAAAATGCATTTACATAAAATATATTAAATACACTATTAGTAAATTATTGGTGCCAAGAACACCATTGAAATACAACTTTGCTTGATTAAAAGCGTTGTGCATGAACATTAAAATTAATCTTGAGTGTGTACTTTTAATGTAAAATCTAATGTAAACACTTAAGAACCACTGTAATCATAAATATACACTAGTGTTCGGGTCGAAGTCTCCAAGTGCTCACCAACGCTGCATTCATTTGATCAAAAATATAGTAAAAATAGTGAAATATTATTACAATTTAAAATAGCCGTTTTCTATGTGAATATATTGTAATATGTAATTTATTCCTGTGATCAAAGCTGAATTTTCAGCATCATTACTCCAGTCTTCAGTGTCACATGATCTTCAGAAATCATTCTAATATGCTGATTTGCTGCTCAAGAAACATTTCTGATTATTATCAATGTCGTAAACAGTTTATATTTTTTGTGGAAACTGTGATACATTTTGTTTTGCAGTATTCTTTCTTAGAATTGTATTTATTTATTTATTTGAATGTGTTTTGATCACATCTCTAGACGCCGTCTAAGTAGGCAGCTCACTAGGTTTGGCAGCAGAGCTGTTGTGTCATGTTTGATGTGTTTTAAAACAGACACTGGAATCAATGTCAATATGTAGACAGTCTGAACGTGTGTGTGTGTGTGTGTGTGCTTCAGTCCGTCACACCGTGCTCTCCAGCATCCACTCTGTGCTGCTGAACGTCACCCTCCGGCTGCAGGGCGGTGACACGTCTGTGTTGAGCTGGGTGGTGGATTTGTGCCGGCGGGTTCGAGCCCGGCGCGGGTAACTGTGGCTCTGGAATAGAGCATAGTCTCCGTCGAAGGAGAAGCGATGCCGAGTCCGGGCCAGTTCGCTGGGCAGGAGCCCCATGTTGGCCAGCGGCCCCTTCCGAGGGGGCTCGGCCGGGTTGGCCCCGGACCCGATCAGGCACAGAGACATGGTGGAGCCCGTCAGGCTGCTGTCCGTCTGCGTGTCGTCGGACGGTGGCCCGCCCAGGCTGGCTCTCCGGGACGGTGGCACTGGCGCTGCTTTCTCGGAGCAAACGGGCGGAAGCTCGACTTTCAGCTCCTCCTGCTTCTCCTCCATCTTCAGCAGCACCAGCGCCTTGCAGTCCTTTGCGTCGGGCGACTCGGGACGCACCTCCTGCTTGGAACCGGAGCGTCCCGGGTGACTCCCGTTGGTCTGCGAGTGCACCTGCACACCGGCGTCTCCTCGCCCTTTGGCTTTGGCTGCGTCGGCTCCGCTGTAAGCCTTGTAGCGGATCATGAGGATGATGATGAAGACGAGGACGGAGGCCACGATGATGCCGCCGATGATGATGATCATGGTGCCGCCCAGGAACTGGCTGGGGATGAAGCGGCACTGACCCGCCTCCGCTCCCGTGTGGAACTGAACGCAGCCCACCACGCGTGTGGCCGTCAGAGACGTGATGCCGTCATCATACACCGCCAACACACACAGCTCATACTCGCGCCCCGCCGCCAGATCATTGATCTTAAACGTCTTACTGGCCGACGGAATCATCCTAGAGAGACGAGAAAACATGACGGGAAGACATTTCAGAAAAGAGTCATTTGAGTCCTAAACAATATTTAATATTATATATATATATATATATATATATATATATATATATATATACATATATATATTATACATTTGAAAAAAAACTTAAACTTAAAAACATAAATATTAACTATTAAAGAACATTTTTGATATCTGAAATAAAATAAAAATATATTTTATATATTAGATGAAAAACAAATAAAAACATAATAAAAACTTGGAATGATGCCTTGGCCTGAAATAAGTTTAAGAACACTAAAAGTGAATAATGATTAATTAGTGATTATTTTTTTTTTACTATTTTACAAATTATATATGTGTATATATATATAAATATATATATATATAAACTAATAAAAGCACATAATAAAATTACAAAGAATTGTACTAAAATGTAAATGAAAACTGAAAATATAAAAATAAAAGCTAATTTGAATTATTAATTAAAACTATATATATATATATATATATATATATATATATATATATATATATATATATATATATAAACTAAAATAAAACTATTAATACAACTACTATTATAAATACTCATTACAAAATGACTAAAAATTAAAGAAATTTCGATGAAAACTGAAAATTGCTTAAAATATTATGAACTTTATTATATATATATATAATGAAAATCTTAAACACATAAAATACAATGAAACGAGAAAATCCTCAAAAATAAGTCTAAAACATAGACTCAATTGTTTATTCTTAAAATTACAAAATGTATTTTTTTTTTATATTTCAGCAAAAAGAAAGTCCTAAAATGCTGTGATTCACACGAATCACTGAATCACTGTTTTGATTCACTAAAATGAATCAGACTTCCTAATGCTTCATTTGAGCGAGAGAGAGAGAGAGAGAGAGAGAGAGAGAGAGAGACAAAAACAGCAACAGTGTTTTGTGATGCTGCGTCGCTAATCGCTGGAACAAGTCGCCTCTGAACAACGGCATTGTTATGAAAGAGCTGAAACCCTGTCACACTTCTGACAAACGCAGTTAGTTACGACTGTCTGAACTCGATCAGAGTCTGTTTATGCATGCAGCGGCTCTGTTCACACTTTTATATTTCAAAATGTTTTCCAGAGCAATATTTGAAGTGTCACTTTTAATTGTGGAAATGAACCGGCGCACAGCTCCTGGCCTCCATCGTGACTGCTGCTCTGCCTCTGGGATCCGTGTGCCATTATTTTCCCGGCTCCTCGGGTGTGGATCGGTGCCGGGGCGAGACTTAAACAACAGCCTCTAAATGAAATGTCTTGTTGGATTTACGCCTCTCTTCACCTCGGATCCCGGCGCGACCCAGCAGGCCACGCTTCTGAGCCGCGCTCTGATTAACCGCTCTTTAACGAGACGTGTTCAGTGGCTGATG
>JANHFF010000461.1:177500-180000 GCA_024542945.1 allo-octoploid hybrid of Carassius auratus x Cyprinus carpio
CCTGACACAGATGCTGATGAAATGACTTCAGTCCTCGGGTCTGGATCTCATCAGATGCTCACGAGCAGTTAGAGACTCATTCAACGCATGATTTAAAGGGTGCTGTCTTCACAATGCTCCGTTTAACCGTCAATCTCACTAAAATAGCTTAAGCGGCTCATATTTCACCCCAAAATAAAAAAAATAAAATATGAAATTATATTTTGCATGCAGATAATATTTTAATATTAAATATTACTTTTTTTTTTGCGATAATGAAGCACATCTTACATTCTAAATTCTCATTACTGTAATGCAAGAAATTAAATAGTAATATATTTATTTATTTATTTATTTATTTTGCATTGTGACAATTTTCCTGATAATTAAGCACATTTTACCCACTAAGTTCTTATTAGTGTAATGGAAAATATCTGTAGAGTGAAAATAAATGTATTATTTAAATAGTTATATAATATAGTAAATAATATTAAATAATATAATGTTTTCACATCGTAACAATTTTTCCTATAATTGAGCATATTTTACCTTACTATAATGCAAAAAAATCTGTTGTAAATGTAAATAGTAATACAGTGAAAAACATAAAATATAACATAATAATAAACATTTTTTGCATGTTGACATAATTTCCCTGAAAATTAAGAACTAATGAAGTATATATATATACTGTATTGTGACAATCTTCCTAATTATTATGCATAGTTACCCTCTAAATTAAAAAATATGAAAATATGATAAATACAGTTAAGTAGTAATATAATAAAATAGTGATTAATATTAAATAATATCCTGAAAATTAAACATATGGTGCCCTCCAAAAAGTAATAACTGTAATGCAATAAATAAATAACTTAAACTGTTAAGTACAATTATACCTATAAATCATGACAGTATTTGTTTTATTAAAGCATATTTATTTACTTTTTAAACAGTCGTGTCCAAATAGGATTATTTCCATTAATGTATGAGACGGACATTGCATTAGGGTAATGAGAATCTGTGGGTAAAAAGTGTTTAATTGTCTTGAACTCAAAAACTCAAAATTATGTTTTCTTTTTGATTTGAAAATTACAATTTCTATTTTTTTTTTTAAAGTGGTTAAAATGTGATATTTACCCAGCAGCGTTAGTCTAATCTAATTTACTGACCTGTTCAAGATCAGCTCGGTCTGGGCTTTTAACACGGACAGCGTCTGACCTTCAAACCTCACGGCGAGATCTCCGTCCCACTGCTAGATACAGTTTGGATCTTTTCTGAGCGTCTTTGGGGTTATCAATAATTCAGCTGATCTTTAAAGCACCTGTTATTATGTAAATGTCCGATTCCTGTGTGTGTGTGTGTGTGTGTGTGTTGCCCTTCAGTCCAGTGCAGATCTCTGAAGCTGATTTCATTCACAGAAGCGAACAGAGGTCTGACGTTTCTCTTTATTTCTTGTGGCTGTAGACGAATCGCCGAATTCAACCTCGACTCAACCTAAACACGCTGCACTAAAGCGAGGCAATTCTGAAAGCGACTGTTTGTCCTTGAAAGCAGTCATCAGCAGTCGCTCGTTTGCACCTCATTGACATTCCCAGTGTTTCCCCGTTTTTACTGAAAAGGCAGAGGTGTTTTAATTTGAAGCTTTGTCACACGTAATGACGACCTGACACGGCTCCGCTGTGTGTGTGTGTTTATTGAGATGAAGGTGTGTGTTTAAATGAGCACGTGTCCTGCAGTGAGGCCAATAAATGTCAGAAGTGTTTTACGGCTCTCTAGCTGCAGACGTTAAACTGCATGTACTTTACATCACTGAATCACACAGATCAGCTGTCCTCAGTCACACTTTAAATCTGAAATCTATCTATCTATCTATCTGTCTATCTGTCTGTCTGTCTGTCTGTCTGTCTTTCTATCTATCTATCTATCTATCTATCTATCTATCTGTCTGTCTGTCTGTCTGTCTGTCTGTCTTTCTATCTGTCTGTCTGTCTGTCTATCTATCTATCTATCTATCTATCTATCTATCTATCTATCTATCTATCTATCTATCTGTCTATCTGTCTGTCTGTCTATCTTTCTGTCTGTCTGTCTGTCTGTCTGTCTGTCTGTCTATCTATCTAACTATCTATCTATCTATCTATCTGTCTGTCTGTCTATCTATCTGTCTATCTGTCTGTCTGTCGGTCTGTCTTTCTATCTGTCTGTCTGTCTGTCTGTCTTTCTATCTGTCTGTCTGTCTGTCTATCTGTCTTTCTATCTGTCTGTCTGTCTGTCTGTCTGTCTGTCTTTCTATCTGTCTGTCTGTCTGTCTGTCTGGCTGTCTTTTTTTCTATCTGTCTGGCTGTCTGTCTGTCTATCTATCTATCTATCTATCTATCTATCTATCTATCTATCTATCTGTCTGTCTGTCTATCTTTCTGTCTGTCTGTCTGTCTGTCTGTCTGTCTGTCTGTCTGTCTGTCTATCTATCTATCTGTCTGTCTGTCTGTCTGTCTGTCTTTCTATCTGTCTGTCTGTC
>JANHFF010000461.1:182500-212500 GCA_024542945.1 allo-octoploid hybrid of Carassius auratus x Cyprinus carpio
TTATTGTGCACCAGTTTGCCGTCGGGAAAGCGCCAGTGAATGGTGGGATCGGGGTCGCCCATCGCTTTGCATTTCAGAGTCACGCCCTGACCCTCCATGACATAGGGTTTGGTGACCTGCGTGAAGTTAAAAACAATGTTAATAAATGTTCTCATTAACCTGTTACAGTTTTTCTCAGTCGCTTTGGTACATTTCTCGAATCATCCTTGACATTTGCAAAACAGTAAGTGCATTTCTCAAAACAACTCGTACAAATAGCAAAACACCATGGATTACCTGCAAAAGCCAGTCTCTTACTCAAAATCCTTAGTTCATCTCTCAAAAATAAATATCTGTGTCAATGAGCATGTCAGTGCCATCAGAATGACAAGTCCTTGTGTCACTGTGTATGGATAAGACAGTCAAATTACTTAGTCATGTTGTCAATATAACAGTGTACTCTGAAGGGATATTCTGATGTAAACTATGGCAACATTTTGGATGACAGTTACTGTATTGAACATTATGCCATATGCTTATGCCATATATCCATTTCAAAAGTACAAATTTACACATTACTGTATGTGGGATATTGATTGAAAGAGACTGGATAGAATTCCTAGTTACACTTTTACTAGTGGTCTGACCAAAAAAAAAAAAAACAAACAAAAAAAAACCTTTACAATGTCATTGTGATATAGAGAAGGAAAAAAGAAATATGGGCACAAAGATGAAAATAAAAAGATAAGTCCACTGTGTAACTCTTGTGTCTGTCTATACAGTGTATGCTTTCCAACTGAAGATTCATGAGATGAACCTTTGAGCTGTTTCAGAGAAATGGTTTATCATTGGCTTATCTACATTCTCTTCATTAGTCAAGATTCACTTGCACAATTCATGCCAAATTTACAAAAAGTCTAATAATAATGTGTAAAAAAAAATGTGCTTGGCAGTTTATGACAACTAGATGAACCTTTTTGCATTCAGTGACTTATACAATGAACTAACGACTAGATGTTTTGAGGGGTAAGACTACTGCACAGAAAACTATATAATACATTTTGAGTAACATGACATTAGCAACTGATAATGTAGGAAACTGCAGATAAATGTGCATAATCAACTGCATGAATGTACAAAAGCAATCGCAACTTGTTCAAAAGAATGAGAAACTGGTTTTATGATGTGTATAAATGACTAGATGATGTGGAGGTTGTACAAGTAGTTTTGAGAATTTCATTTCTGATTTGAGAAATGCACCAAAGTGACTGAGAAAAACTGTAACTGTCACCGTCCCATATACGAGACGCCTAAATTGACTTCACTATATTACAATTAAATCCTAAGACTCCTAAATAGATATTTTACCAATGTTTTTTGTTAAAAATTAAGTAGGAAAAGTAATAGTTTAATTTATGACAAGAGTGCACCCTCAAAAATCTACAAAAAAAAGTATTGTCAAAAAAAAAATCATTTTTGTTGCCTTTTTCTCTGTCACACTTTAGAAATAATCAGAAATTATATATCAACTGAAAACTTAAAATCTCAAAATTCATCCTTTGAAACCCATTTTTAAAATCAGACATTGCATTACCATCAAAATGGTACATCAATATCATGTTACTAAATTTTCGTTCATGAATTATAAAAATTTAAGTTTGGATCGTGCACTTTACATGTCTATGTTTAAAAATGTGAGTGACACTTAAGGGGTTAAAAACAAAAAAATAAAATATAAAATTTCTAGAAAAATTTACATGGTCAAATAAAATAAAATAAAATAAAATAAAATAAAATAAAAAGTCAATTTGGATGAAAGACCTGCATGAAGCGTGATGTTAAAATATTATTAAAAAATATATAATCATATTTATTAATAATTATATAAAATTTTATTTTACAAATAATACTTTTTTATTAAATTTAAGTATACAAAGAAAATAACCCAATGTGCACTACTGGTCTGGAGTCAGTAACAGTGTTGGGGAAAGTTACTTTTAAAAGTAATGCATTTCAATATTGCGTTACTCCCTAAAAAAGTAACTAATTACGTCACTTGGTTTCTTTTTATTGAAAGTAATGCATTATGTTACTTTTTGCAAAGGTAAAAGCCCTTTCGTACCAGAAAGTGAAAGGAATAAGCCTTAGGCTGAAGTAACAGTAAATGAACGTCTGTACAGTAGAACACGTGAAAAGAAGTTTCAACACTCTTTAGCAATAAAAACAAAACAATGAAGCACAAATGTTAGTTTATCTAAAGTCATTTTTGCTTAGTATGGTTGAACTGGATCATCAAAGGCCAGTAGCAAAGACATTGGTTAATAAAATAGGATTAAACACATAAAGGATATTTGTGTTATTTAATTATTGCAGGTTTGTGTCTTATTCTGAGTTTGCATTTCACGGTTTTAATTCATTCTGATGAATAATAAATCCGTTTTTTTTTTTGTTTTTTTTTGGGAGTAAGATTAATTAATGCATGAATTTTATAATGTCTTTTTATTGCACATTCTATTTAATGCACATAGCGTAACCCATTAAATATAGCTATGAAAAATAAAATAATTAACATGAGTATTATTGCACTTTATTTTTTTTAAATAAAATAATTAGCAAAATAATAAAGTTTGATAATACTATTATATTTTAAAATAAAATAAAAATGTAAATAAAATAAAATACTTTATAGTACACTTAAAAATACAATGCTAATATTTACATTTATTTACTTATCAACATTTTTAAACCTAAAATCAGAAAGCTTTTTTTTTATGGAGGGGTGCTGGCAAGTATATATATATATATATATATATATATATATATATATATATATATATATATATATATATATATATATATATATATTTTATTATTTGTGTTATTAAAAAAAATAATAATTTTGATAGTAAATATTTTTATAGAAACAGAATTTTTTATGGAATTATTTTCACGCAGTGGTGTCTGCTGACCTGGTGTTTGGTGATGAGCGGCGGCTCGCAGATGAACTCCTCCTCTTGAATGGACCAGAAGTACTTGTCCATCAGGTGTTCAGGAGAAGCGCAGGTCTCCAGGTCATCTTCCCTCGTCAGGCGCCGCAGCCAGAGCAGCTCACAGTTACAGTGCAGCGGGTTTCCCCCGAAACTCACCGTCAGCAAGGACGAGCTGGACGCTCTGGGCTCGGACAGCACCTGCGCCTGCTGGAACAGTGCGTCCGGCGGAAGCGTCTGCAGACGGTTGGACGTCATGTCCAGCCGCACCAGCTTGGTGAGGAGCGTGAAGGTCCCGGCGCTGATGTGGTCGATCAGATTGTGGTCCAGCGTTAAGGTGTTGATGTGGGTCATCCTGGCGATGGCTTCCCACGGTAACGTCCTCAGGTTGTTGTAAGACAAATCCAGGTCCTCGATGGTGGAGACGAACTCGTCGAAGGAGGACAGTTCGATGTGGTGAATCTGGTTATTGCCCAGGATCAGGTGCCTCAGGTTGATCAATCCCTTCAGCTGGTCACTGTTGATGACCGTCAGCCGGTTCCCGTCCATGTGCAGCGCTCTCAAGGACTTCAGACCCACAAACGAGTGCGGCGCGATCTGACTGATGGTGTTGCGGGACAGAGTGAGATGCACCAGGCTCGTCATGTTCAAGAAGTCTTTGCGGCGGACGGCGGTGATGAAGTTGTCGGTCAGCCGGAGCTCCACGGTCTTGCGGTCGATGGTCGGCGGCACAAACAGCAGTCCCGGTTTTTGGCGCCAGAGGAGTGTGACGTGGCGAGATGGTATGACAGAGCAGCGGACCCGGGCATGCTGAGCCTTCACAGCGGAACAGAACACCAGACATTAAAAAAACAGCCTCTCCATGATTCACCAGCTTCTAACCTGCGGAGACACACCAAACCGAGACGTCAAGATTCAACACACACCACACCCACACACGCACAACACACACACGACCACACGAAACACACACGAAAACACGCACACACGCACACACACACCCGAACACACGAACACCACAAGCAAACACGAAACAAACACACACACCACCACAAACAGAACACACAAGAAAAGCACAACGCAACAAACACACCCAACACAAAAACACACCGCACGCACATTGACACCACACACGGGAACAACACAACACGCAAGACACACCCACACAAAACAGAACACACGACACGCGCACACACTCACGTCACACACACAAACACACACACACACACACACACACACACGCGCACACACTCACTCACACACACACACACACACACACACGCACACACAGACACACACACACACACACACACACACACACAGACTCTCTCTCACACACACACGTGCGCACACACGCACACACACACACACACACACAAGAACACACACAAACACGCACACACACACACAGACACAAACATACACAATCACACACGCGCACACAGACTCTCTCTCACACTCACACACACACAAACACACACAGACACTCTCTCACACTCAAGCACACACACAGACACGCACGCGCACACACACTCAAACAGACACACACATTCACACACAAAAACGCACACACACACACACACACACACACACACTCTTGAGCATTTAATATACGTAAAACGGCACACACAACATTTTTTATTTCTAACTTACTAGAACTAACTTTATTTTCTACTACAACTAAAACTAAAATTACTGAAACTATTAAAACTTTTTTTTTGCTATTTCTGTTAGTTGTCATATACATTCCAACATATTTTTTTAAATATGAAGTAAAAATAAAAACGATAAAAACATACTACAAAATACTAAAAAAAAACTGAAATGAAATGAAAATTGAAAATATAAAAAAACTAAATAAAACAAATCTAGTTTTATTTCTAATCTTAAATGGAAATACAAAAAAAATAAAATAAACCTAAATAGTAATTTAAAAAAAATACAAGTGGCAAAAGAGCATAACAGAATTACTAAAAATAAACTAAAATTGAAATGAAAACTCAAAATATCAAATAAAAACTAAAATTAAAATTGTTTTTATTTCTAAACTAAAACTGAAATGAAAATAATTTAAACCCAAATTGTAAATAACTGTAAATATATATATATAAAAAAGCACACAACAAACTTGCTAAAATTATACATAAACTTAAAATATAAAAAGAAAAACAGAAATTAAAATAAAATTATAAAACTAAAATTAAATTAAACCTAAATAGTAATAAAAACTAATAATAAAAATGGCATAAGTATATTATGGTATAAGTATATTATTTAGTAACAAAATTACTACATTAGTACATTTGAAATACATTCAAATGAAAACTGACATAAATTAACATTTAGATGACAAATAAATAAATAAAGTCTACATGAAATTAAATAATAAATTCATATCTTAAATCAAGGCGCTTAAATATCGATTATTAGTCAATATTGTGTATTTCAGTTACTTGTAAAAATATTTACATTTTTAATCTCACACAACATCAAACAAGAACTAATCTGACATAAATAAACATTTAGAGATATCTAAGTAAATAAATAAATAAATACAGTCTACAGAGAAATAAACCACACACTATATCTGAACAAATGGAGGCTCTTATTTCCTCAGTGTGATGTATTTCCAAGTGAAATGGAATATTTAAAAATCAAATGATGTGAGGCAGAATTTAATTTGATCCATTGTGAACCGATTAGACGGGTAAAAATTGGCTGAAAAATCAGAGGCATTGATGACAAAAGCTGGAAATGAAAGTCTTTTCAGAAACAACCCAATTACCACTGGATGAGAAAATCAGAAGACTTCACTTGAGGAAAACACGCACTCTTCAATCCTTCACAATAAGAGCATGCATTAAGTTAAGCTTTTCATCAGAAAGCAGGAGCGTGCTCCGAGGTTCCCGACCCTCTCAATCCTCCAGCAGCTAATTAAAGCTCTTCCTCACCTTCTCCTGCGAGTCCAAGGAAAAGCAGCTCATCCTTCAGAAAATCAGTCCTTGATCTCTGCCATGTGTTTCTTATTGGACTCTCAACAACACAATGCAGATAGAGAGTTTCCTCTCTCTGATTCCTCATAATCGAGGGCCGTGGAAATCGCAGAGTAACAGCTTTGTGTGCTCCCGACCAATTTTGAGCCGAAGTAACGCTGCGGAAAATTAGACGCTTGTAGGAGCGACTTAATTGTGCTATAAATTGTGGCAATAAAGCTGAAGGGACGTGCAGGAATAAAGCGGCGTTTGATCTGCATGGCTCAGGTCTGGATGCTCTTTCATCCCTGTTTAGCCGTATTGATTTCTGCACTCAGCGTAACATCTAACCAGTGTTTTATTCATCTGCTGTCCTCCGCTCTGTAACTCTCCATCATTTTGTGAGTGAATTCTCGATCCGAGCTCATATGACACGTTTGGGATTTTATGGAGCAGCTTGTAAGGTAATGAGATCATGTATGAAACAATGACTAAATGAAAACACCTCTCTTTGGTTAACTGGTTTTGTTCTTTAAGCCTCAGATATAAAAGCAACACCACCTTGACTGCAATAGTTTCAACAGAATCTAATCCATTAGATTAAGCTTTATTAAATTATATTAAAATCATCATATATTCATGAGGATTTTGCTGGCACACTATGGTCATTGGAAAGGTTTAAAATTAATTAAATTTTACAAAAATAATTGCCAAATCAGTGCTGTCTTTGTATTTAGATTTTTATTTTTATTTTTAATATTTGAATGTTTTAATTTTTTGTATATTCTGTTTTCAAATTAATTTGAAAGTTTTAGTAATTTTGCTTTTTTTATTATTTAGTTTTTAAAATGTTTATATAGTTTTTATACATTTTTATTTAAGCTTTATTTTGTTATTTCAATACATCAAGTTAAAAAAATATTTTTTTTATATTTTATTTTAAATTAAATATAATTTAAATGTATTTTATTACATATATTTTTTTCCAAATAATTTTTTTCATTTATTTATTTATCCTCATGGTTTTAGTTAACTACACTAGTTTTAGTTACACTAACCATATGCATAACTACAGTAGGTAGACATCCAAAACGTCACTTCTACCGCCGCTCGTACCGCCGCCGCGGCGTCTGCAAAGTGCATTTGCAGCTTTTGACCGCTGAGTGGCGCTTTAATCACAAGTTTTCAAACAAGCGCATCAAAGCACATTTTCGCAAATAGACGTCAGTTTTGCCTCTCTGATGTGTTACATTTGACGGCTGCAGTCATGGAAAATGAAAGAAAAACACTATAGTTAAAAATATTTAATATTCACAGATGAAAGTTTGGTAATTATGAAGTTATGTGCATTTCTTAGAACGAATTCAAGCAGGATAAATGTCAAGCCTGTGCCTGAGCCTGTGCTTATATTTTCTCTAAGCTACACAGTATTACACCATATTTTAGATTTGACACATTTAATAGGTGTGCAGTATTATTTATATAATATGAATTATGTGTTATATTATTTAAAAGAAACTGTGGTTTACTTTGCATCAGAGCATTAAAAGTGGTAGCCTATTTTAGTGAGCTAGGCTACATGGATTTATATGCAAAATGTCAATATTCTCATATATTAGGCCTATATTTTAATTTATATTTTAAAATTCCTTTAATAAAACAACATGCATTTTTGTTATTCGTTAACTGTCCTTTATTTTGACAGACAACTTCTTGGGAAAATATATTTGTCTGTAAGAAATTGTTGCTTGTTTTATAAATTATTTTCTTTTAGTAAAACGTGAGGCACTGTATAATTTCGTTCCCATTATTTAGGCCTGATTAAAACAAGAAACGAATAAATTAAACCTGCACGATTTAGCTAAATCATTGAAATTCTAAAGAATGGACGGATTAATAAAACGTCCTCACGATTAAACTCAAGTTCTCTCATTATAATCACCAAACTGCAAATGATGTAAAAAAAAAAAAAGAGCTTCATTAATAGACAACTTCAGTGATTTTAAAGGGAGCCGCCGTTACTTGCTTACATAGAATTTAAGTAAAAAAAAAAAAAATTGCAGCCGCATTTAAATGCAGGTGTGTAAAATGTCTGCGTGCAAGATTTGCGCGGCGCGAGTGATGCTGAGTGCATGCGCAGCATTTATTCTTATTTGTTTTATCTTCACTACAAATCTTGTTTGGTTTTATTTTGGATAATTGCATGTAAAAAATAATTTACGTTGTAATGCATATGCAAAATGTGAATAACTATTCATATTTAAGTGTTTGTGCGAAAATTATTAATGCGCATGCAGGACAGGGAGGCGCCCTCAAGATCACTTGAATTTTTTCCTGATAATGAATTAACTTAAAATTGTGGTGTCTCACATACATGAGAAATATATCTACAGAAAGCTTGAAATGTCTTTTAAACGAATCAATTCAGAACGAAAGCATTGTGTAATCTGTGAAGGTTGTATGTCTCTATAATTAAAATGTCTCCTTTTTTTACAATTATTGGGCTACTTCTTCCTGTGCTTTGGGGCAAACTTAATGCATGTGCTTGAGCGCGAAATATATTAAGGCTCATTATGGATTATATATGTAAATGTAATATAATCCTGCGATTAGTTGAATAATGACAAATGAACGACTAGTAACTAGAAAAATCTTACATGGGAGGCAGACCTATTAAATAGCCTCTAGACATCTCTGTTAAAGTTTTTAAAGCATTTTATACGCGTTTGCATAAATTCTTCTTTCAGAACGGTCTGTAATGGAGAGATGCCTTAACACTGATTTTTCCTCTGAAACACAAAAACGAAAATTGAAATAAAATTGATTTTTTTTTTTGAGAATGGCCAACCCTTCTCTGCAGATATTGTTGCTTCTGGTTTGTGCATTGTAAATAGGCTAAAAAAAAAAAAAAAAAAAAAATATTAATTATTAATAATAATAATGTCTCCAAAAAGTTTTTTTGTCATGTCTGTAACGCATGTGTATTCCCAAATCTAAAAAAGCCTATAAAACATCATAGACGGATCATACTGATGTCTGGACTGGTCTGGATGTCGTTTGCGAATTTATTTATTTATTTTATTGAGTTAAGGCAACTTCCTCTGAAGTTATAATAACTAATAAATTATATTGCTATACATTAGTCAACATTTGAAGTGGATCAAAACCTTTCTTCAAAGTTGCCCTAAAACCAAAATGACGAGTCCTATCTAAACCTGTTCTGCAAGTTTGATACCCTCATAAGACACTGTCCATATGAAAGACCAAGAGATTCACACCTTTATCTCGACCCCCACAAGCTATACATAACTACCCCAACCCCCTCCAGCTGAACTGAATTCGGTCTGTTTTTTGGCTGTGAGGAACGGTGTGTTCTCATGTTACTGTGTTTGAACATGCCTGCACTCACAGCAGCCTTACTCTTTTTATTCATTATTTTCCCGCAGCCCATATTATTGTTATTATTATTGAAAATCATTGTTATTTGTGAACGTAGCGTTTGCGGAAGGCTTTAAGACCAAGCGGAGTCCTCCATCAGCTGCTCCCGCTTCACAGCGCGCGGGACTCGCGCTAACTGCGCCCAGCTTCAAAGTCCGCAAATTTTGATTTAACTAAATCAGTTTGAGCGAATACAACTTACTGATCATGAGCCCAACATTTAGCAAGACAGAAAAACATTCAGTCTACCTGAAGGAAGATGTATTTCATTGTAAGTTAATGCTGTTAATTAAATAGAGAGTTAAAGAGAGAGAGAGAGAGAGAGAGAGAGAGAGAGAGAGAGAGAGAGAGAGAGAGAGAGAGAGAGAGAAATAAAAATAAAAAAAAAACCGTGTTGGCTATTCCTAAACTTGGAGCTCATTATTGAAGTACAAATCCAAACACCAGAAGCAAACTCTCAGTGTTCTTTCATTGAAAAGTATGCATTTTGTTTATTCACAGGCTATATGGTTGAAATAATATTTTAGTTCAAAACTTTAAGTGCCATTGTTTAAAAAAATGCTTTATTGGCTAACGCAGCGGTTCTCAACCCGCGGCCCGTCACGAATTCAAATGCGGCCCACCATGCTGAACACAATTAAAAAAAATAACTTTCAGTTTTACAATTCATTTTAGTTTTTACATTCATTTAAAAATGTACTAAAAAAATATAAGCTATAGCCTAATGTTTATATGTAAAATTATTTTGTTTTTCATATATTATTTTCAGACATGAGCAGACCTACATTCCGCATTTTATGAACACATACAAGCGCGCACTTTGGCAGAATTCAATTCAAATAGTCATCAACAGCCATTAGTTCGGTAAAATTGAGCATCAGAATTGACAAATTTGTTTTTAAGGGAGTAAAAAGAAGTGTGGAAATGCCAGCAAATGAACACATACAAACAAGAATAGTCACAGTATCAGCAGTGAAGGAGAGTGCTGGATTTTCGGTTTGCGCCGTAACTCACTTGAAGAAGTTCAGGCAAATAGAAACACCCATACTACGCAGCAATCATCCTTAATTGCAGAAATGTGGCAAAACATCTCTGGAGAGAACCTCATATTATTAAATTCGAAAGTGCTTTCCATATTTGGATCAACATAGGCTACATTTGTGAACGCACATTTTCTGCAATGTCGCGCGTCAAGTCATGCTCCCGTGCGCGTCTTACAGACTGCAACTTACAATCGCAACTTCATTGTGCTGTTACTCCTTTCGAGCCGAATTTCACAAAATTGGTCAGCTCCCGACAGCATCAGGTGTTTTATTTATGGGGAGTAGAATTATTAATTTATTTCAATGAATGTAATCGATTAAATATCATAATATTTAGGCTATAATATTATAAATCAGGTTGGTTTGTATTGATAACGTAATATGTAAATGATATGCGTGCGGCCGCGAGACTTGCACTTGCACCATTGCAAAAGGTTGAGAACCACTGGGCTAACGTTTCATAGCCCTTCAGTTGTTATGCTTTAAAATCCCATAACATTTGTAATTTCACAGTATTTTCACCTCCTAAATCACTAACCTTTATAGTCACAATTCTATAATGGTCAAATTTACTCAGGCCGATGGCACTTTTAATTACATTTTTTTTTTTTTTTTTAGAATAATTGTAGCTTACATAAATAGGTGAAGCAAA
Source organism: allo-octoploid hybrid of Carassius auratus x Cyprinus carpio (assembly GCA_024542945.1). NCBI lineage: Eukaryota > Metazoa > Chordata > Actinopteri > Cypriniformes > allo-octoploid hybrid of Carassius auratus x Cyprinus carpio. Next base: position 193,572 of record JANHFF010000461.1, read on the forward strand.
ACAAATATGAATAATATTTGGATCGTCCCTTATTTTTTCCCTTATTTTCTTAAAGAATAAACACTTATTTTCTACAAGAATAAACATGATAACATATTATTAATTCATAGAAATAATTTAAGCAATTAAAACTCGATAACATATTATTAATTCATAGAAATAATTTAAGCATTTAAAACCTTTTTTTTAAAAACTTGAACTTCAATACTATTAAACTGACTTTAAAATCTCAAGGAGTTTATAAGTTAAAAAGGGTAAAATGTCACAGTGCATGTTAAATAGCCTAAATTAACTTGTGTTAACAATATAATTAGAACTAACAATATAATTAGATTTTTTTTTAAAATGAACAATTCCTGTATAAAATGGGACAGCAACCTTTATTTCAAACATTTTTAAATCGTCCACAGCTGAGCAACGCGCGAGGCAGGTTGAGCGTGAATGTGCTGCACAAAGTCATTTTCAGATGCAATGAAAATAAAAAAAAAAATAAAAAAAACCCTGGATAGCCTAGATTAGGCCCAGACTCTGTTCCTAAGTATATAATAATTATAATTACCCCACAGTAACAAATTTTAACCGATTAATCACCTATTTTCGTTTGCTGCATGTTATTTTATTTATTTATTTATTTATTTTTTAAAACAGGCTAAAAAATAAATTAAGTTTGTGAGAGGAAAAAATATATAAGTATATATATAAGAATATATAAGTCATGTATAAGTTGCATTTTATTACATTCAGAAATAATAACGGCTGGCCTAATAATGTTATAATGTGCCAACAGGATATTTTTAGTTCTCTTCACTTAACAACAAATCCTTTAAATTTAACAAATTTATCAGAACAGAACAATAATTACAAATATATAATTCTAATGGATAAATAAAATTGCAGTATATAATAATATAGGCTTAGCTATAAACAAACAAACAAAAAAAAAAAAAAATGAATAATAATATAAAGCGAACCATAAGGTAAGGTTGGGCTCTCATTCGGGAGAAATCCAAACGTTTCCATATTCGTGATGTTGCCTATTTCAAGCTTAACTATTATTCATTAGGAAAAATAGGCTTTGTAGTTCACGCGTGTTTCAGTATCGACGGGGAAAAAATTAAAAATCATAATTAACAAAAATATGCCAAAGTGGACCGCTGCTCGCGCCGAATGGCACGGTGAACGGCTACTGTTTCCAATGAATGTGCGCGAGGCACCAGCGCGATCAAACAGCGGAAACAGAAAATACAAAATTTTTGGTCACACAGTAAAGGCATAATTCAAAAATGCAAAGTGTTAGCAGTTTGAAAAATCAAGAATAATAACAGAATGAATCATAATTATTGCTAAATGCTGGACCGTTCTCATTTCTATCTGCAAATGGAACCTGAAGGATTTTTTTTTTAAACCAAGAATGAACCGAAATGAAAACATTTAGCTTTTTATCCGTATATATAGGCCTTATATTTAATGACTGTTTAATAACAATAGCAAGCATATCCTTTGTGTAAAGGTCTTCTTTTAACTTTTGATGAGTAGACTGTGGCCTAAGACTATCCTACATTTTGAAATTAACTCACTGTACATTTTTTAATGGTTTTTTAAAGATGGTACAATGTTATATCATAATGTTATTGTTGTTTTACCTCCTCCTTTTATCTCATTTTACAATTACATTCAGTTCGCAATCCGTCCCTTTGCGCCACCTGGTGGTAGTTTCGCGAAGGATTTTAACACTTGACTGACTTGAAGTTAACGCCGCGGCCCTGCGGCGGCGGTACGCGCGGCGGTATTACTCATTTTGGTTGTCTACCATCTGTATACTAACCCTGATGATCTTGCTGCTGATATATAAAATAAAGCAACTAAAAAAAATCTAAATCTTACTAAATTAATCAGCAGAATTTTTTTCTAGCATTTTCGGTTTTCATTTTAATTTAAACATTTCAGTAAAGCTGTTGCGTTTTGTCAGTTTTATTAATTATGTCTATGTCTGTATAGGTTTTTAGCTTGGTTTTAATTTTTAGTTATTTTAGTACACTTCGTTAAACTAAATGAAAAGATAAAATGAGGTTAAGTTTTTTTTATTTTTATATATTTTATTTCAGTAAGCATTTATTTTATTTCACATAACAAACTTTTTTTATGGTTTTAGTTAGCTAACTATAGTAAACATGTGTCAAAAGTGTTACTTATAAAATACAGTTAATAGAATAGATTTAAGAAAATAATAATTAAAAACAATTGTATGGTGCCAGACGTGATTTACTGCAAAATGAGAGACTTGTTCTGCTCAGCATCAACAAGTTACATTTTTAAAATCTGTTGGCAGAGTAGAAATGTCACTATGAAAGTTCACTATTAAATAGCTTCAGATGTTTTGACCTGCTGAACCCTTGACAATATCTGACCTTCAGTATAACATCCCTCACAAAACTGACATTCCAGCGACCGTGAGAGATTAAGCCATGAAAATGATTTCTGAACTCATATTGATCTGTTGACGTGTCCATTTGACCGAAAATAGAAAAATAAGCGTCACTCTATTCAATTCAGAAAGTCATCATTTCCAATGTAATACTTGGAAAAACACAAAACAGTTGTAGGCCACAGTGTTTGACCTACAACTCCAGTACAGAAACATATAAGTCTCATATCCATAATGCACCATGCATGACACGTGGTAAGACTTTTAAGCAAATAAAATGCATCAGTGAGTCAAATTGTCAATATTACATGGCATTAAATCTGTTTTGCAACTGACTTGTAGAACAAGTGTTAACATTAAGTAGCATCATTTACAATACCACTCAAATTTTTTTTTTTTTTTTTTTTAAGAAATTAAAACTTTTGGTCATTCAATTGATCAAAAGTGACAGTAAATATTTTTTATAATGTTACAGTAGATTTCTATTTCAAATAAATGCTGTCCTTTTGAACTTTCTATTCATCTGTGAATCCTGAAAAATAAAATGCATCACAGTTTCCACAAAAATATGAAGCAGAAATAATCAGAAATGTTTCTTGAGCAGCAAATCAGCATATTATTATGATTTCTGAAGATCATGTGACACTGAAGACTGGAGGAATGATGCTGAAAATACAGCTGCGCATCACAGAAATAAATTACAGTTTAACAGATATCCACATAGAAAACAGCTGTTTCAAATCGTAATAATATTATACATTTTTTACAGTATTTTTGATCATTAAATAATTTTCTCAGTGAGTTCATTTTATTTTTTTTTATCTCATGTTCATTAACTTCTTCTATCAATTCTTTAGTTTTCAATTTATACAGATAAGATATGGCTTACCATATGGCTTTCATTAGATGACAGCTTTTGATTTGAAATGCTCCTGCGGTGTGAAAAAATATGCATATATTTAAGTACAAATATCCCCAGTAGTCTCTTGATTAATATAAGTTCATACTGAAAAACTGCATGCATAATTACATAAAAGAGTATGTCACATCGCAGGACGTCAGCTACACAATTTCTAATTTATCCCCTGATTATGTTCTGCTAATGAACATGTTCTTGTGGCTAAATTAGCATATCTAATTGCAAAAGCAAATGTGTGTGTGACGGCGGCATCGATACGTGCATGCGCTAAAGTTTCTGCAGTGCTTGTAAATGCCGCCGTTGATCGATAAGTCTAACGCCGTATGAGTCCGAGTTCAATAACGGCCCGATGCGCCAGCGACTGAGGAATAATTGTGTATTCAAGTACTAACTGGGACACTAGCGGCTTTTCTCAGTGGAGATTGTGCGGCGGAGCGCTTCCTGTCTCTGCTTCGGAGGATTCGCTCGATTGATCTGCCGTATCTCCGGTAACAGAGGAAAAAAAAAACAGCCTGGAGAACTTTGTTTCCAAGGCAACTCTTCGCAAGAATGTAGGTCTTAGAATTGCATTAAGCTGCAGGAGAAATCCAGGTCTTGATGGAGATAGGAAGGTACTGAATATTTACAAGTGTTTTAACCAGGCTTTTAAGGAGCGTGAAGAGCGGCGAACGCACTCGTCGACGCATGATGAACCCACAGCCATTTGTCTTGAGTAAAACATCAGTCATTACCTTCTGCAGCACTGCATTATCACGAGTCCGAGCCTCTTCTGTTCATCTACACGACTTCACATCGCCTCCTTCCTCATTGTGAACAGTTAGTAGGTTTTCTTCACTTTGGCCGAGAACATTTTCATAAACCTGTCATGTTTCCTAACCCTATGAAATGATAATCAGAGAAGAGAAGCTTGTTTTTTGTCGAGTATCAAATTTGGTCCATCTGGCTTTTATGGCTCATCTGTAATAACACTGTGAGAATATGTACTAATTTTTTTTTTATATTATTCAGAGACTCAAACTGAGCAAAAGTATGCAATTTGCTGCAGATTTTTTTCTCACAACAATTCTGACTGTTTTTCTCGCAACTATAAGTTGATATCATACAAGTACCTTATATATATATATATAGATATATACAGTACAGGTCAAAAGTTTGGAAACATTACTATTTTTAATGTTTTTGAAAGAAGTTTCTTCTGCTCATCAAGCCTGCATTTATTTGATCAAAAATACAGAAAAAAATTTAATATTGTGAAATATTATTACAACTTAAAATAATTGTTTTTAAATTTATTATACTTTAAATGATCATTTATTTCTGTGATGCAAAGCTGAATTTTTAGGATCATTATCACATGATCCTTTAGAAATCATTCTAATATGATGATTCATTATCAAAGTTGGAAACAATTCTGCTGCTTAATATTTCTTCAGAACATGTGATACTTTTTTAGGATACTTTGATGAATAAAAAGTAAAAAAAAAAAAAAAAAAAGAAGCTATGTTTTTAAAATATAAATATTTTGTAATAACAATATACACTACTGGTCAGTAATTTGGGGTCAGTAATTTTTTTTCTTTCTTTTTTTTAAATAAAATCAATACTTTTATTTAGCAAGGATGTGTTAAATTGATAAAAAGTGATAGTAAAGAAAATATATTATTAGAATATATATTATTAGAATTTTTTTTTTATTTTGAATAAATGCAGTTCTTTTTAACCTTTTATTCATCAAATATATTAGACAGCAGAACTGTTTCCAACACTCATAATAAATCAGAATATTAGAATGATTTCTAAATGATCATGTGATAGACTGGATGTTACATGTGACACTGAAGGCTGGAGTAATGATGCTGAAAATTCAGCTTTGCATCACAGGAATAAATTATTTTTTAAAAGCATATTCAAATAGAAAACTATTATTTTAAGTTGTAATAATATTTCACAATATTACTGTTTTTTTCTGTATTTTTGATCAAATAAATGCAGGCTTGATGAGCAGAAGAGACTTCTTTCAAAAACATTAAAAATAGTAATGTTTCCAAACTTTTGACCTGTACTGTATATACTGTATATATTCAGTGGCAGAAGAGGCATCCTTACAAACAAGACTAATTAAAGTGTAAAAAATAAATACTCTGAAGCCCAAGTAAATTTACACAAACTGAGAAAGTCAAAAAGTCTACTTTTGCTTTATCTCACCTTGAGGCAAACGTGATAATGGTAAACGTGTGACGGTCTGTTCATTACAGACAGCCGAACACTAATTAGACAAACACTAATGTACTTTTCTCACACTCAGTGTTATGAAGTGTCAGACTTTTGAGCAATTATTGATGACTCCAGCTCGTTGTGGTCTTTGAAAGTATGTAGTCGGATTATTTAAAGCTCACAGGCCTTCAGGAGATCTGACTCACAGCCATGAGAGCTTTTCCCCCAAAAACACTGATTCTTCTGCATATCTGTTCATGGGAAATGCTGTTGCTGAATCCTAACTCATAAACAGAGCCGGTTTCTCTGGAGAACGAGCGTGTTTGTGTCCGAGTGTGGTCTAATAACTCATCAGTCATGGACTATCATGAAGGCAAATTTAATGAGATAACTGTAATGAGCATTTTAATAAGCTGCACTTCTCATCAGGACAACACTGCTGTGAAATTTAGATGCGTTCACGAATCAAAACGTCACAAATGACCTAACGGAGATCTTTGGATGTTTCTTTCTTTGGCCAGACGTGATTATTCATGAGTCCCCTGCAGACGTGATGCTATCCGAGGAGAGAAGAAACTCTTAGCTCCTTCACAGCTCCGTTAATGAGCAGAACAATCGTTTCTCTGCGGCGGTTTCTTCCTCGTGAAGGCCCACAGCCTGGTTTAACCGCACTGAGGAGAAGCGCCTTTATACTGCATCTGAATTGACTTTAAAAGTGCATTTCACACTGCATTATGGATATGAAACATGGCAGTCCTGTTACATGTTTTAAACCCTCACTCTTGTGAACGGCAGAAGTACAGTCTATATGCCAACTGCTTTAGTTCATCCCAAAAAAATTCTTTTTTAACATGTTTCTAGGAATATAATGTTTTATAAAATCAGGTGAATGATACATGAACAAAACCTTCTATAAAAACCCTCAGAATGTACATAGGAATAAAACTGCTAAGTTTGGTGTACGTAAGTGCTGCTGGAGTGGAGAAACAAACTCATTCTGAGAAAACAGGCTTTAAATATGTATTGTAATTAAAAACTTACTGGCGCAAATAGATGACGTGCAATTAAAGACTTAAGTGTATTTTGGATGTTTTCTTTCCACTTGTCTGAAACATGTTATAAAAGCAAAATAGACCAAAATCTCAAAACTGACCAGTGAAAAAAAAAATGAAATAGCTGTTTTACTTCATAAAAAAAATAAAAATAATAAATTCATTATCATCATGTTTTTATGAATAAAATGTTGAATAAAACCATGCAAATGCTATACTGTATGTACAGACCCCTCTATAAAAAACATCAGAATAAAGATAGGAATAAAAAGTCAATATCTCAGTGCATGAGGAAAAACTAATTTTGTATTGTAATTGAAATCTATAAACGCAACTAGATACAGTGCAATTAAATAAAACACTTAAAAGTGTATTTTTGATGCTTTCTTTCCATTAGTCTGAAACAATATAGAAGCAAAATCAAAATTGGCCAGTGCCTGAAAAAGCCACTTTAGTTTCTCCAAAAGAAAAATAAATAAATAAATAAAATAAATGTAAAAATTCACAATGATTTTAAAATAAAATGCATAAAATCAGGCAAATTATATATGAGCAAACTGAACAGAATATAGATAGGAATAAAACTGTTAAGTTTGGTGTAGATCCATATCTTACATACAGGTTTGGAAGAACATGTGGGTGAAGAAATGATGACACGATTATCATTTTTGGAGTTACTATATTTAGTGTTGTTTGCTAAGTCAAGTTTCACTATCACTACTTGAAATATCAAATATCAATGCAAAAGGCATTGTGTATGCTAGATACATTCACTTCAGTGTGAAAACCTCACACACTCTAAAAGTGTTCGTATTTCACACACTCTCCACCGCAATGTGCAGGAAAACAACAAGCATCAATTCAGAGAGAATTGTTATTGAATTGAATCATCAAAAACCAACAGTGAAGAAATAGTTAGTGGAGAAGTAGTAACTAAATTTTGCATTTCATCTCAGGTCAGTATTGTTGAGGGTATACTATAGTGGTGGATAAAACAGCAACCTGCAACCAACTAAAAAACACAATCTATCCTGCTGTTAAAGCATCAATACGTCACATCGACCAGAAGTGTATTTAACGCTTAACATGATGAAATGATAGCGATTATAGAGAAATCATTAGAATTTAAGCTGCAGCGCTTGAAGATTCAACTATAAATATTTATTCTAAATTTTTTTCCTCTGTGTTTAACACACACACACACACACACACACACAAAACATTTGGGATTACCTATCTAGCATGACCTTTACAGATCTTCTGTTATTCTCCATGAAGATTCACTGACTTTTACATAAATCCACAGAGATGTTTAGAGCTGTATCAGAGCAGAGCATCTAAAAAAACATAATTACAGACTTTCTAAATACTTTGGCACTGGGGTCATTAATGGACCAGCATGTGGATATAAAATATATTTTATTTAAATATAACATTTAAATTTATAAAATTGAACGTTTTATAATATTGAAAATGCTGATATTTGAAAAATGCCAAATATCGGCTGATATATCGGCCTTGGCGATATATATTGGTCGACCACTAATAATAATAACAAAACATTTAAACAAACAAACAAACAAATAAATTACATTTGTCTTGTACCAAAATTGGTATCAAAAATCATGAGCTTTCATGAAGGTATTGGTTCAGTTTACTAACATCTGAATCATGAGAACCCTAATAACGACCACAGCAACAATGTTAATAATATCTAAATATTAATTATAATTTTTAACTGTACATAGAAAACTTGTTGAAAAAACAAATAAATACTATACATTCTGTAAAAATTATGTTATGAAGAATTATTTAACTATTTTCTAAATATTACACACACACACTTAAATATAATAATAATAGTATGTTTAATATTTAGATGTAATAATTCACATTTTAGATAGATAGATAGATAGATAGATAGATAGATAGATAGATAGATGGATAGATAGATAGATTAATTTAAATTTCAGTTTGTGCTGTCAAAGCAAAACTGGTCTCATGAATCATGAGATTTCACAGGTATTAGAATAATTTACTGAAACCTTGATCATGAGAATCCCATAATGTTTTATGTTGATTTGTTTGAGATCTTCTGGCATCAGTATGTGCAGACAAAGTGCAATGTGTCTTTAACAGCACTTTAATAGAGCGAGCCGGTTTGACATCAGACCTGTGTGTGTGACCCAGAGCACTTCAGATCCGTCAGTCTACTGATGACGCATTTAATGTTTGTTTTAGCTGCACTGAGCCGCATTATAAAGGTTAAAACTCCTGTTTTGTGTCTTCTGTCTTTTGCCTAAAGCAAGAGTTCACAAAAGCACATGATGTAAACAAACATGAAGGAGGCCAGCCGTCCCCAGGTGCTTCTTGGAAGCTCTCACTCGGTTTAGAAGTCATTTTTAGGATCTTTCTGCACTAGTTTGTCCTGTCGCTGATGATTAGAGATCAGAGAGCTGTTTCTGTTGACGCATATTGATTTTGCCGGTTCAGGCTGTTTGTGAGTAAACAGATCAAAACACTGTAATGCTACTGACTGAATGGACTTGATTGAATTTGCTTTGTGTTTAGGTGAAAGTTTAGTTGATTTAAAGTCACATTATTATGTCAAACTACAACACATGCACCAACAGTCACCGCAAATCTGAAACAGTTGTGAAACAGTAGAGATACCTGATTTGTGACTATTTTAGGACACTTCACTTTAAAGCAAGTTGAACATGTGAACATGAAAATAATCGATTACAGTACATTAAGAACTGCATACATAACATTTCATAAAACTTAAAGCACAAAATTTTTTAAATGTGAAAACTCATGCATTATCTAATGAAATCTGTATACATTTCCAGAAAATAAATATTAATATTGTATAAAGCCAGATTGAAAAATCTTGTTTCATTTTGTTGACATATTAGCGTTTAAAGTTTTTACAGATGGGATTTTTGAGTTCTTGTTTTATCACTCTGTAAATCTGAAAATACTGTTAACGAAAAAAAATGGATTTGCACCATTCTTTAAAGGAATAGAATGTTGTATAAAACCAGGTGAATGATATATCAACAAACCCCTCAGTAAAAACCTTCAGAATATAGAGAGGAATAAAACTCTAAGTTTTGGTGTTTGTAAGTGCTTCTGAAGTGGAGAAACAAACTCATTTTGAGAAAACAGCATTAAAAGATAAATATTGTAATTGAAATCTACAGACGCACATAGATAAACTGTAACTAAACAAACACTGGATGAAGCCAGGTTCAAAGTTCTTGTTTGATTTTGTTGAAATATTAGAGTTAAAGTTTTTAACAGAGGGGATTTTGTACTTCTTTTTTGATCAACCCATAAATTAGAAAATACTGTTACCAGAGAGAATATAACGCATTTTCACCATGTTTGCAGGAATATAATGTTGTATAAAACCAGGGGAATGATATATCAACAAACCCCTCAGTAAAAACCTTCAGAATATAGACAGGAATAAAACTCTAAGTTTTGGTGTATGTAAGTGCTGCTAAAGTGGAGAAACAAACTAATATTGAGTATGAAATATGAATCGTAATTGAAATCAACAGTCGCAAATACATAACATGCCAATACAGTTTTTCTCAGTCGCTTTGGTACATTTCTTGAATCATCCTTGACATTTGCAAAACAGTAAGTGCATTTCTCAAAACAACTCGTACAAATAGCAAAACACCATGGATTACCTGCAAAAGCCAGTCTCTTACTCAAAATCCTCAAAAATAAATATCTGTGTCAATGAACATGTCAGTGCCATCAGAATGACAAGTCCTTGTGTCACTGTGTACGGATAAGACAGTCAAATTGCTTAGTCATGTTGTCAATATAAACAAAAAAAACCTTTACAATGTCATTGTGATATAGAGAAGGAAAAAAGAAATATGGGCACAAAGATGAAAATAAAAAGATAAGTCCACTGTGTAACTCTTGTGTCTGTCTATAAAGTGTATGCTTTCCAACTGAAGAGTCATGAGATGAACCTTTAAGCTATTTCAGAGAAATGGTTTATCATTGGCTTATCTACATTCTCTTCATTAGTCAAGATTCACTTGCACAATTCATGCCAAATTTACAAAAAGTCTAATAATAATGTGTAAAAAAAATGTGCTTGGCAGTTTATGACAACTAGATGAACCTTTTTGCATTCAGTGACTTATACGATGAACTAACGACTAGATGTTTTGAGGGGTAAGACTACTGCACAGAAAACTATATAATACATTTTGAGTAACATGACATTAGCAACTGATAATGTAGGAAACTGCAGATAAATGTGCATAATCAACTGCATGAATGTACAAAAGCAATCGCAACTTGTTCAAAAGAATGAGAAACTGGTTTTATGATGTGTATAAATGCCTAGCTGATGTGGAGGTTGTACAAGTAGTTTTGAGAATTTCATTTCTGATTTGAGAAATGCACCAAAGTGACTGAGAAAAACTGTAAAATAAAAACTTAAAAGTGTATTTTTGATATTTTTTTACACTAGTCTGAAAGAACATATTACAGTATAGCAGCCAAATTTCCCAAAATGTCAAAATTAACAGTCCATGGTTTTTGCCTGTAGTGTTTTGCCTTGAGTCATATATTTTACATTCTAGTAGACACAACTGAGAAAACCCGAGTGAAATGCTGTCCTAAATGTCTCTCATCTCTCGTGGCTTGTGCTGATGATGCTTTTTTAGCTGATAGCAGCTCTTTTCCCATCAATCATCCAATCAATCGCTCAAACTAACCTTTGATAGCTTATTAATTGTTTTCAACTTAGTCGTCCCCCCAAAGAAATTTACAAGAAACCAAAACTCAGTGATAACTGAAGACCAAAACCATCATCCAATCACAGGCCAGAGATAATGATGACATCATGTGCACAATGAGCAGTGTGTATCACTATAAATGTTCAAGCAAAAGTTCACAGAAAATAATCAAAAATAATAATTTACTCACTCTTATGTCATTCAAAACCAGAATGACCTTTTTTTTTTCTTTTTCTTTTTCAAAATAAAAACTTAGCACAGCACTCTTCCAAATAATAATGGCAATTTTGAGCTCCAAAAAGGACAAAAAGCACCATAACTGCAGTCCTTATGAGTTTTGTGTGAGAAACTGACTCAAATCTAAATCATTATTCACTGATAATCGTCTCCTGTGGTGAGAGGGCGCCATGAAGACGCCCCGCTGAGCTCGCCGTCAGGATCTGTGAGCATGTGATTATACATGTCAAACAGCTGTTATCAGCACTACATGCATCACACCAGAGTCTCCCGTCATGCAAAATGCATTTGAACATCTACTGAAACAAAAATGGAAAAACAGCTTATTTAGAAATCATGCTTGTAATATTAGCTATTTGTCAACATTAACATTAAAGGCATCATGAAATGCATTTTCAGATCTTCATATTATGTTTCTGGAGGTAAGTCTATGAAGCTAACATAAAAAAAAAATCATTTTCCAACCTTGCTTTCACTCTCTGTCACAAACACTTTATTCTAAGCTATTAGAAGATACACATTAGTTTCTAGGAATAAAGTGCACTGATGAATCATTCACAATAAATGAAGTAAATTAGCTATCAGGAAAGTAAACACACACTCTTGTTGATCTTAAAATGTTTACAGTAATTCCAATTCTTGCATTTACACGGCTGAATGTCAGAAGTTTGAGATTATGAGTTAATGACTCCAGTCATCAATTTCTCTTTGTTCTAAACAGTTCAAATAGCGCTAATTGCTGGTTTTAGGTAATTACGATGTGTTGTAATGAGCCTCTCAATAAATCATTCCAGTGATGTTTGTTAAGTGTTTGTTTGGTTCACTTTATTCCCTCTTAATTCACTGTGCTTACTGTTTTTTAGTTAAACAGATATGTATTTAATTACTAGCAGATGCTGCCTGTTGTTCTCATAATCTAACCTATATATAAGTACACATGTTTATGCTGTAACTGTGTTAATTAGTTCAGTCATTGTGAGGGATGTGGTTTTTCATTGTCGTCAAATATTAGATTTGAACCACCTGAATCTGAGCTTGTGATCATCAGAAGTACAATGTCAGTATTAGGGACTGTTCTTGATGTTTCTGAGAGAGTTTGGAGACGATCAATGCTGTTTACACCAGTGGAAAACAGCTCATCTCTACAGCACAGAGTGTGAAAATACTTACACATCACCCAGAATTCTGTGCAAGTGACAATTTACTTCTAATGCTTCCTAATGGTGTGTTTAACACTGTATGTGATGCAAAACACATTTCTGCCTAATTAACCCTTCAAATGCTGTCCTATGTGTGATTTTGTTGATAACTCGTTTATTTTCTTCAGAGTGAGACATCACATCACACCAAAACTGAAGTTTGTGAGTTGTCAGAACAAAAATAAGACAACAAACAAGAAATCAAGTTTGTTGGGTGAACGTTTGTGTTTGTTAAACAATGCTTGTATCTTTCTTACAAAGTTTGGTTATCCAAATTGAAGTTTTATTGTGATCTGCCTCTTAAGCTGAGAAACTTTGCAGTGTTGCACTTTGAGAATAATCTGTTTAAGCACAGGTTTCCTCACACTGATAGTTCAGCAGACCATATCCGCAAAGAAGTAAAATTTGGCAAATAATTTTACAGGTCCCTTGAAGATTAGCCTTTAAATGATTGATTTTAAAAGATGGGATTTACATTTTTTTTCTTTTTTTTTTTGGAGAGCGATAAGAGAATGTATACTTAGCCTTATAGCAATAACAAAGACAATATTCTGAACTGAGGTGTGAAAAAGAAGCTTTGTTCTCAGGGGACTTCTTCGCACATTTTGGAAGTTTTAAGCATTTAAGTTTATTAGCTCTATTTGTTTATGAGTAGATGCACTCTTATTAGAGAGAAAAGTTGGAAACCTCTTACACTTGAAGGCAAACTTGTTTTAAACTATATTGTATTTTGAAATGAAAAGTAAAAAAAAATCGGATTGCTTTTGTATATAACTTAATGCAACTAAAAAGATAAGTGGAGTTATTGGACAGAGATATTAGTTTAAATTAAAAGCATTAAGTCTATTCAACTTAAAATAATTGTTAGAATATATCTCTAATCTTTAAGTAAAATTCACTCAAATTTTCAAGTACAAATTACGTAATTTTTTTAGGGCAACTAGTTTCCTCACATTTTAAAGTACTGTAAACTCAACTCATTCAGGGTTATTTCTATTTTAAAAATATAGTTTTTTTTTTTAAATAAAAGATGTATACAAACATATACAAAATGTATTAAAAATACTATATATATATATATATATATATATATATATACAGTATATATATATATATATATATATATATATATATATATATATATATATATATATATATATACATTTATAATATACTTAATATAATTTTTAATATATACAAAAAAGTATAACACTGGAGACTGGAGAAATGGCTGCAGAAAATTTAGCTTTGCATCACAGGAATAAATTACAAATTTAAAATACATTCAAGTAGAAAACAATAATTTTAAATTGCAATAATATTTCACAATATTACTGTATTTTTTTTTATCAAATAAATGTATCCTTGGTGAGCACTCCATGAAACCCTAGATGTGATCCAAACACAAACCAATCCAATCATGATGTAATCTCACTGAAATGCATAAAATGATGTCTCTTTGCCAGTTTAATTTGCCTCTCTGCAGTCTTTGCCAGTCCAGAGCAGGTGTATTATATGTCCAGTGACCCATGATGCATCTTCCCAGAAACCATCGTCTGACTTCTGGCAAGCTATAATTCACCTACTAGCCCCTTTCCCACAGTAATACCAGTAGACTGCCAGAAAATTACATTGCTGTCCACACAGGCAACGACGTTTCAACTTTTTTCCGGTAAAGCACCATTCACACAACAATTTCCAAATACCAGTAAACTCTGTGACATCATTAACTGGAAATGGTCTCTAAACGGCTGCGGCTCCCAGTGTTGTGTTTGTAATCACGGAGGGGTAAACACAATCAGTGTTTTTGTTCACCCTAGTAAAAAAGTCATTTATTTAAAATACATTTATTTCATACTAAGTATAGTTGAAATCTCTTAACAAATTTTCTGACATATCGCTGGAGACTTAATTATATAAAAATTATAATTAAACTTTATTTGGAGCACTACTTGTGCACAATGCACATTTCTTAATATTAAGCCTTAAATGTGTTTTAATGTCACTATTGATGAGGATTGTATGGTCTTTAAATAATATCGGTCTTTAAATGCAAGATATTTAAAGTATACTTCCAATAGTTCCACTTTAGCAAATTCTAATATACTTCAGTATTTCTTTAGTTGGACTTCAGCACTACTTCCGCACAATTAAAGCTCCAGTTTAGTACACTAAAAGTACAATTGCAGGGTATTTTTATTAAGTACATAAATATGTAAATGTATTTTTAGTATACTTGGCATGAAATAAATGTATTTCAAATACTAAATAAAATATTTTTATTTTTTCACTAGGGGATGTTTTCACTTTTGTTTTAACTGTTCACATTAATGCAGAGTATTTTTGAAAAGGTCCATTTCACATATGATCTCTTAACGGTAATTTACCGCTTGGAGAAGCAGGACTGAGTTAATTTCACACAAAGCAGAAAGGAGGCGCCCCGTCTGTTGTGATCTGTCTTTAGTTGGCATCCCGGAGTGTTTTGATGAGGAATTTGACTGGCTCTGGGCCCTGAACAGCAGATTGAACTGACTCAGGACGCCCGCGGCATTAGCCCAGTGCTAATGATAGCAACAGAAGAGTTAGCTGAACGTCAGCGCGACGGAACGGAGGCTTCTGGAAACTAAATGAAAATAACAACACATCCGTTTAAAAGCGCCTGCAGTATAAAGGAAGAAAAAAACCGACAGCATCCTGCAGTGATAACTGGTGCTCAAGATGCAATCAGACACGCTCTGGAAAATACTGCACTTAAAATCTCAAAAACGGGCCAGAATAGAATGAAAAAACCCACATAAACCTGTGTGACCTCAACATAATGCGGGAAATACACAATAAAAATATCTCAGCGTTCGTATCCTGCCTCTTCTTCAAAAATTATGACATACAACATGAAAAAAAAAACATTACTAAACATCTGCTTCATCTGTGAAGTAAAATATGAGTACCCTGGTATGACAAGCAGGCTTATTATAGTCAAATAAAAATAAAATCATAAAAAAAGTTTACATTAAAAAATGTTCACTGAAATAAAATATTATAAAAATTATAAAAATCTTAAACATGTTATTTAAGTTAGTTTAGCTGAATGTAGTAAAAAATAAATTAAAAACTGTGACATTTAAAAAAATATATATAACAATGACAAAAACAACAAAATTTGTAAAATTAATGCAAAATATATGCAAAATATATAAAAATAATCTAATCTTAATGACATCTCTAAAACAAGCTGATCATTTAACTTGATGTACTAAAATAACAAACTGAAATCAAAACATATTCAAAAGCTTTATAAAAACATTAAAAACAATAACTAATACAAATGACAAAAGACAATTCTTATAAAAAACTTTAAAATTAAAATGGAAAACAAAAACTAAAACCATTTATATATATATATATATATATATATATATATATATATATATATATATATATATATATATATATATATAATTCTAATAAAAAAACACACATATATATATATATATATATATAAAATAGTATCTCAATGTCTTTCTTGGATGACCTTTCCTGCTAACACACACTGTTCATTTAACTTGATGTAAATTAATAAAAAATTAAAATTAATATTAACTACACACACACACACACACACACACACACACACACACACACACACACACACACACACACAAAACTTGATTAAAAAGACAAAAAAAGTAAAAAATAATAATAAACTATTCAAAATATTAATAAAAACTACCATAGTATCTCAATGTCTTTCCTGTAAAACCTGCTAAAACAAGCTGTTCAACCATTTTAACCGTTAATAGACCACATAAACTTATCAACCACTTAAACTAGTTCTGACCAGCTTCTACTAGAAAGAAACCATATAAGTCAGTGTTTACACATGATATTAACATCTCATGTGATCCGCGATTGATATATAAAGAACATGGAGGCTGAAAATGGTAAATGGGTCTCAGATGAACACTTGTGATTGGATCATCTGTAACGAACGTCTAAAACAAGTTTCATCTACAGCTGCTTTGGGCTGCTTCAGTGTGGTTGAGATGAACCTGCAGCAGTTTGGTGTGCAGCTCATTACCTCACCTACTGGCAGACGAGTTCAACCTGTTGGGTGCTGATTTTGCGTTGTACAGAACGACTGCTGACTTCTGGCTGACACTCGGTAGCCCCGTCAAAGGACACTCTGTTTTAGGACAAATTATCAAGGCTATTTTTGCTCTTCTGAGGACATGTACACCACGGCTCTCCTTGAAGCTTTTCCATCAATGTGTTGTAAAACTAACAAGATACTTTGGAAGAAGGAGCCACTCAGGCCTGCCGGGTTCTCAGTCTTATCGCAGTGAATTGAATTCGTTGGGTCTGGCGGTGACAGCAAGACGTCCCTCTGTCTCATTTATATGTGAGCTCTCTCAGCAGACGAGATGTGCTGTCCACACACACATACACACACTTCCGCACGCACATGCTGAGAGAATCTGCTAAACTAATGGGACTGGATGGACTGCAGTGTGTGTGTGTGTGTGTGTGTGTGTGTGTGTGTGTGTGCAGATACTTGTTTGTTAGCAGCATTTGCTATGGCAAGCACAATATTTCTTCTATAATTCTGCTTCTCCTCCTCTGCATCCCCCCGTTTTGGGTCTTAACTACATGCTAAACATAACAATACTGTTTGTGTAACACATTTTAATGCCTTTTATTTTCACACGCTGTTGGCTAAAATCGCTCTGTTGACTAGAGTTAGCACTAAGTCTCAAAAAACACATTTGATAACAGTCATCAAAGATTTTCTTTTTTTAATTTCTAAAACTAAAAACAGTTTATTTCAAAGATCAGATACATACAATTATAGAAAGATAAACAGATAGACAGAACGATAGACTGGCAGAATGAAAGAACGATGGATGGATGAATAGAAAAAATCATGGATGGATAGGAAGAAACAAAATTCAATGGATGGATGGAAAGAAATATGGATGGATGGATGGATGGATGGATAAAAAGAACAATGGATGGATGGATGGATAAATAAATAGAAAGAATAATGGATGGATGGAAAGTAACAAAGAACAATGGATCGATGGGTGGATGGACAGATAGAAAGATGAATGGATGGATAAAAAGAACAATGGATAGATGAATGGATGGATGAATAGAAAGAATGATGGATGGACGGACGGATGGACGGATGGATGGATGGATGGATAGAAAAAAATATGGATGGATGGAAAGAAACAAAGAACAACGGATGGATGGATGGATAAATAAATAGAAAGAATGATGGATGGATGGACGGATGGATGGATGATGGATAGAAAGAATGATGGATGGACAGATGGATGGATGATGGATAGAAAGAATTATGGATGAATGGAAAGAAACAAAGAATGATGGATGGATGGATGGATGGATGATAAAAATAATGGATATGATGATAAATAGAAATAATGATGGATGATAGATAGAAAGAATCACGGACGGATGGATGAAAACAAAAATTGATGGTTGAATGATGGATGGGCAGATGGATGGATGGATAGAAAGAAATATGGATGGAAAGAAACAGAACGATAGACAGACAGACAGACAGACAGACAGATAGATAGATAGATAGATAGATAGATAGATAGATAGATAGATAGATAGATAGAGAACTCTCATGTTCTCTAATGAATAAACTACAGAACAGGAAGAGCACAGTGGCTCCCGTTCCAGTGAACAGCTCCTCTCTCACAGACTCTTTCATGTTTTCATTACAGCTGCTGGACACAGACTCAGTGGCTCTGCTCCAAACCCTAAAGAGCTGCATTACTGTCTGCATAGGCAGCTGCCTATTAAGACGACTGAAATGCAAGTGATTCGGTGCTTCTCACGTCTTTGATTGCATGCAGTGCTATCTTAGATTTTGGCATCTTAACAGAATTATGCAACTAACCTTTGGAAGCAGCCTTGGAGAGCATGTATGATGTCTTAAAAATGCTAGTACACTCGGTAGGTTTTAACAGTACATCAACATCAGCAGTAGTGATGACTCATAAGCGTCACTGAGAGCCTTCAGCTATAATCAGCGGCACACAGGAGTCAGGCTGAGACCCTGAATGCTCTCGCACC